>APFE030169361.1:31201-134703 GCA_000404065.3 Pinus taeda
CAAAAACACTTAGAATGCAAATAGAGAATCAAGAAAGCATATATACAAGATGTTATGTACAAGTTATGAAAAAAATGAATTCCTTAAGTTATAGGTGAGGAAGATTTCGCTTCCTCTCCTAAAATTTCGATATCAGTATCTTGTCGTAGCTGCTGACAAAAGGATTCCCGAGTGAGTGGCTTTCGCCAGAGACGAACTCGGTGGCCATTTACTTTGAATGCATATCCAGAACCGTCAATTGTGATCAGAGTAAGGGTCCCATTGTCATGTACCTTCTGGATTTCGTATGGTCCTAACCATCGAGTCTGGAGTTTCCCCGGGAAGTCCTGAAACCGAGAGTTGTATAACAGAGCCCAGTCTCCTTCATGAAAGACTTTGTTCTTGATAAGTGCATCATGCCATTTAGCTCGCTACTGTTGAATCAATGCTGTATTTTGTAATGCAGAGAGCCTGATTTCGTCCAATTCATTAATCTGCTGTAATCGATTGATTTGTGCCTCACTCAGATCTAGGCCGACTTCGTGTGCAGTTTGTAGCGTTTGGATTTCGAATTCTATGGGGAAGATCGGTTGTTTTCCAAACACTAATTGATAAGGCGAATAGCCTGTGGTACTTCTCCATGTGGTTCTATAGGCCCACAGTGCCTCAGGTAATCGGGCGGCCCAATCACGCCTATGCGATGCAATGGTTTTTGTTAAAATTGATTCTATTACCTTATTACTACTTTCCACTTGCCCATTTTCCTGCGGATGGTATGGGGTAGTAATCTTATGTTGGACATGATAATTGTTAAGTGTTGCAGCTAATTTATTCCCAACAAATTGTGGTCCACCGTCTGTAATTAGTTCTCTCGGAAGTCCATAACTTAAAAACAAATGGAACAAGAATTGTATTACAGAGTCTTCTGTAGCCTTAGGCAATGATTCGGCCTCGACCCATTTAGTGACATAGTCTGTCGCCACGAGAATGTATGCCCTCTTATTTTATGATGGATTAATGGGCCCGACGAAGTCAAGAGCCCATCGTTCAAATGGCTCAATGACCAATTGTGGTCTCAGAGGCATTTCATCGGCTTGGCCAGGTCTTCCTGCTTGCTGGCAGCTGTCACAGGCTTGTGCAAATTTTTTCGCATCTTTGAAAATTTTAGGCCAATAGTATCCCGTCTGCAATACTTTATGTGCTGTTCTCTTTTCAGCAAAGTGTCCCCCACATGGTCCGTCATGGAAAGCTTTTAAAATGTCGAATATTTCGTCTTCTCGAATACACCTCCTAATTTGCATATCTGCCCCTGTGTCGAACAAATGGCCTCCAATCCACGAAAATCGAGTGCTCTTCTGAACAATCTGCTTACGTTCTTGAGGGGTTAAGTGTTTTGGTAGCTTACCTACTGCAAGGTAATTGGCGACATCAGCATACCAGGGTGTTCGAACAGCAATAGCAAACAGGTGCTCATCAGGAAATTGATCTTCCACTGTTGCTGTTTCAATTGATTTCGGTATTCGTGAGAGAAAATCGGCTACAGGGTTCTCCTTGCCAGGTCGATCCTTGATGGTGATATCGAACTCCTGTAATAATATCGACCATCTGGTTCTTCTAGCATTTGTAACAGGTTTATTTGCCAAATATTTGATAGCAGAATGATCTGTATATAACACAACGGGATAGCCTGTGATATAATGTCTAAATTTGTTAACAGCATGTATTACAGCCAGGAATTCCTTTTCAGTGACAGTATAATTCAGTTCGGCAGAGGATAAATTTTTGCTGATATAGTAGATAGCATATGGTTTTTTGTCCTCTTCTTGCCCCAGGACTGCACCAATTGCTGTATCTGAGGCATCTGATGAGATTTGGAATGGTAAATTCCAGTTTGGTCCTCGAAGGACTAGGGCTGTTGATACAAGCTTCTTCAATTCCTTAAAATCCTGGTCGCATTTTTCTGTCCACAAGAAATCAACATTGCCAGTTAGAGCATATAGAGGTGCAGCAATACGTGAGTAATGTTCTATAAATCGTCTGTAATACCCAGAAAATCCAAGAAAACTGCGTACCTATGTTTGAGTAGTGGGAGTAGGGATAAGCAAGAGAATCTGGATTTTGGCCGGGTCTACCTGGATGCCAGATGCTGAAACATAGTGCCCTAGAATGAGCCCTTCTGTCATCATCATGTAACATTTTTTGTGGCTCAGACAAAGCCTGGTAGCGATACAACGTTGTAGGACTTTTTCCAGGGTATCTAAAGCTGGGTCAAAATCATCTCCATATGGTGTAAAGTCATCCATGTACACCTCAAGTCCATCATTTATTAAATCTACAAAGATGCTAAGGACAGCCCTTTGGAATGTAGCAGGGGCATTACATAGGCCGAAGGGTAGAACTCGATAGGCAAATGTTCCCCAAGGGCAAGTAAAGGTAGTTTTATCCTGGTCTTCAGGGGCAATTTGGATTTGGTTGTATCCGCTGAAGCCGTCCAGGAAAGAAAAGAATTTCTTTCCTGCCAAAGTGTCCAATACTTGGTCTATGAATGGGAGAGGGAAGTGATCCTTCTGTGTGGCTTTATTTAACTCCCTGTAATCCACGCAAATCCTCCATTTTCCATTTTTCTTGGGTACCACCACCAAGGGGGAGACCCATTTACTGTCGGAGATAGGATAGATAAAATTAATATCTAAAAGTTTCTGAAGTTCGGCTTTTACTACCTCTTTTAGATGGGGGTTGAGTCTTCTTTGCGGCTGATGAAGAGGTCTTGCATCTTTTTCTATATAGATGTGGTGGGTGCATAATTGAGGATCAATCCCTTTCATATCAGGGTAATCCCACGCAAATTCTCCTTGATATTTTCGTAACAGATTAACGAGCTTTGTTTCTTGGTCTGGTGTAAGGTTGGCGTTGATATTCAGAGTCTTACCAGGTTCAATTTCCACTACTTTATTATTGGCAATGACAGTCACTGGTATTGTTTGGTCATGTGCATCTTTCAAAGGGTCTTCTTCTAGCTCACTATCAAACGCTGCTTCTATCATGAAACATTGTATGCGAGATCTAGATTCAGTTTGACTAATGAAGTTATTGATGGCATCATCTTCTGTTTGGTCCTTAAAATCTAAAGCCTTCTGTATAGTCAATGGGGATCTGATATTGTTAGTAAGGTATGACATAGGATACTGATTAGTTTTGATCATTGGAAGGCTTGGCTGTGCTGGAGGATATAGAACTAGATTTTTAACGTCTGGTCCTTTAGTTATGGTCATGTTTCCCTGCCGACAACCAATGTAGGCATCGACAATAGCAAGCCAAGGTCTTCTTAGTATTAGTGGATGTCCATCCAGTCGGGTTTTTGGATTAATTATCAGGAAATCGGATGGATATTCCCAGGAATCTATAGAAACCATGACAATGTATAGAGTACCTTCCGGTCGAACTACAGTTCGGTCTGCCAATTCTAGCAAAGTAGAAGTAGGTTCTACTGATGTAATGCCAAGCTTTTGGCAGGTAGAGGTTGTCAAAATATTGATTGCAGCTCCTAAATCAACTAAAGCGTTAGTCAGGGTTTGACCATAAATTTGGACAGTTACAATTGGATTTCCGGGATCTTCGTATTTGATAGGTGTCTCTTTTCCTGATAACAAGTCAAATAAAGTACCGACTACTTGGACTCTTGGGTTAGTGGTTGTATTGCTCCTTGATTTTTTTATGCATAGTTCTTTTATAGTTTTTGGGTATATAGGAATGTCTTGAATGGCTTGGAGGAATGGAATTTTTATGTACAAGTTTTGTAACTCTCCTAGAATGTCAAAGTCTGGATATTGTACCGGTCGTGGTATGACTAATCATTCCAGGAAAGGAGGAGAGGATGTACTTTCTTGATGATGGGTCTGTTCCTTATTTACATCCTCTTGTTGTAACAGTTGTTCTATTGGTAACTGATCTTCAATGTGAACTATTTTGTCTCCCTCTGTTTCTATTATACGACCAGATCTTAACTGAAGATCATTACACTCCCTTAGGTCAGGTCCGATTTCTGCTGTTTCTATGATTTGGAGGGATTGGACTGGTCTATTATTGGGGTTGGGATTGGGTTGGGCTGGGAGTTGCGGTCTCAGATTAGACTGGGGGTTTTGTGGTAAGGCTGACATAGTCGGTTGAGGGAGTGGAATAGTTCCTATTGGATGATATGTCGATTTTGGCCAATTTGTTTGCCAGGGTGAACCTTGTGAAGTAGGGGGAATCCATTGTGGAGGATATGAGTTATTCTGCCAATATGGTGGGGTGTAAGGAAAATTTGGCCAACCGAATTGGCCTGTCTGATTCATCCATGGATTTGGAGAAGGAAACGACTGTGATGACCAGTTTGGAAATGGGGGTGTAGATTGGTTTTTCCACATACCATATTGTTGAGCATTATACTGCGGAGGCTGGAAAGAAGAAGCTGGGTCTGAAAACATACTAGATTGCCTAGGTTGCCATTGGCGACGCTGGTTAACAAAGTATGTTGGCTCTGGTTCTTCTTCTGCTTCCTTGTATACTACCTTCAATCCAGGAAGTGAGGGGCAGCTCTCGGTAAGGTGATATTTCGTACAGATAGCACATGTTTGAACTGCATCTACTGGACATTCCTTGTGGCTATGTTTTCTTCTACATCGGGGGCAGAAAATTGCCAGATTTTGCTCCGCCTCCATTTGCTTTTGTTTAGCCTGCACAATATCAAGCTGTGTAGTCAATGTCCCCAGAATATCAGTTTTAAAATTTTCTAATAAATTCCCTAGTTCTACACATGTTACTACTTCTGTTGATATTTTGTTATCTCTAACAAACCGATCATATTCTGTTGGTTTTATCCTTGTGCTACCTCTTGAACTCCTGATGCATAAATTAATGATGTCAGCAAAATTCTCTTCGTAAATATCCCCTTTTCCCATGATATTCAATGTTTCAATCCACTGTTCTTTCATGCCTCTAATCAATGCAGTTTTCAACACATTATCAAGTAGAGGTAGTGATGCACAGGGGGATCTCTGTAAATTATACTGGAAACGTTCTACATATTCCTCTAAAGTTTCATTTGGTCTGGCCGTCATTTAGAAAATTTCATCTTTTAGCTCTCTCGACCTACAGTAATCCTGATATTTCTTGAGGAAAGATTCTTTCATTTGTTCCCAGTTGTTTATGACTCCACCACCTAAACCCATAAACCATCTCAGAGCTGCTCCTTTCAAAGTGGAGGGGAACAATTTTAATTTCTGGGGGTCAATGGTGTAATCGTATCCTCTACATAGCACATCGAATTCAAATAAGAATGCATCGATGTCCTCTGATGTAAGTCCATGAAATGTCGGGATGTGTTGAAGAGGGATCGCTTTCATGGGTGCATTTGCAGCAGAATCTACTATAGGATATTGCAATGTAGAAGTTTGAGTATTTGGTTGATTCTGCGCAATAGGATCAAATATGTGCCAATAACCTTCCGAAATTTCTAGGAGGGTGTTCCTAGGTTGAGAAGGAACAACCTTGGCAGGGACTGTTTTAATGACACTCCCCTTATCTGGGATTTCTATCTGAGGGAATGGGGTACCTTCAATATTAAATTTGACCGCGCTCCCCTTATCTGGGCTATTTAACAGTTGGATTATCCTAGAAGGAGACCTTGGTTCTCCTATTTCCCCTGTTTCCCCTTCTCCTTCAAAAAGGTTGCTTAAATTCCCTTCCTGCAGTCGTTCTGACACAGAATTTTCAATTTCTTGAAAGTCCTGTTCATTAGTCTGACTATGCACCTCAGCAAAGGCTCCAGATGGTGATGCTGTAGCCTGAAGGGAGCTAGTAGGCTGTTTAGAATTAATCTTTCTGAGGCCTACCGATGGCTGAGATTCAGTTTTCTTATAGATTTCGTCTATGAAGGTTGTTCGGCCAAGGGCCACCGGTCCTTTGGCTTTTTTAGGTTTGGCTGGAGGTTTGATATTCTTTTCTAACTTTTTCTGCTTAGTCATGCACTCTAAAAACTGTTAAATCCTATTCAACCAGCAATTCTGCTAAGAGAGCGAACGGTGGAGCATGGCTTTTACATGCTCCGTACGCAGGTTCTTACCTTCCGTTTTTAAGATCCAACTCCCCCCTAGCAGATTTGCACACTATTCTGTCAAGGAAAATGGCTATACTCTTTCCCCGACAACGACGCCAAAATGTAGAGCTATAACTAGGGTCTCTCACACCTCTAATTATTCCACATTAATAAGTCAATCCGGGAACGTTTTGTTATTGCAAAGAGTAGCTCAATCCGAGGCTATTTGTCTGAGTAATTCTTAGTAGTATAGTGTTCAGAAGATACAAACGAAAACAGATGCTAAGCGGTAACTAAACGAATCCAAAAGATGGAACCACACAAAACAGTTGATCAATCAAGGGTACGGAAGCAATAACCCATCCCTCTAGAAACTCATGAAGAAAGGAATTTTAGAGCATGGACTTATAGGTCTGCGAGCTAGGTAGCGTCTTGCTGAGGCTCACTACAGCCTTAGACCTTCTCTCACGCCAAAACAAAAAAGGCAGGTAAATAAAATGGCAGAAGGCAAAATGGAACAACAAACTAGAAATGGAACAACAGTAATAAAATGGAACAATAGTAATAAAATGGAACAACAATCCTTGATGAATTATGGAACAACAACCATCAACCGTATGTACATGTTTTATACTAATATAGCAATTTGAGAATAATGAATGATATGACTATGTTTCTAAATAGAGTAACGTTTCTTTCAAGTCCCACAAATATTATTTCACACAGATCCAATGACAGCAACATTCATACCGACACTCTGTTACAGAAAGAGCTAATTAAAGGTGCAATTCAACCTTGAATAGATCCAGTTGTATAGTGCAGAGACTTTATATGGAGAAATCATTCATATATTGATTATAACAGAGCATAGCATATCATATGAAAGATGTATCAGATTACTAAGTAATAAAGATAAACAAACCACATGAAAATCATCGTATAATGGTACAAAAGCAAGTGTCCTTCGGAGCCGGGCCCTTAGCTACCAATGGTACACCGCCTTAGGTTACTCCAGATGTAGAGATGAAATAAACACCAAGTCTTTTATATTAATCGCATCAACAGAGTATAACAAAATCAGGTCTCAGTGAGACTCAATGATCAAAGTTTGTTCTGAAACTTAGAATTATAAAAACTATCTCTCTCGCTCGATGACGATGTTCCTTTATAAAAGTAATGACAGAGGTATCTAGATAATCAAAGATAAGTAAAGCAGCGATCCCTCAGGATCGGAGATCCTGAGGGATTCGCCAATCGGTTAACCCTTCTCTTTTCTTCCTCGCGTTCGCCGACTCGATATCTTGCATTCTTTCCCTGGACTATTCAGTTTTGATTTGCTTGATCTTGTTCGCATCCAGTTCCCCTCTGGAGGGATAGCAATTATTCTTCCTCTGCTTCTCGCTTTTGGACGACAACTCCTTGCTTCCACGTTTTCCTGCATAAAAACGACAATTATTAATAGTTGAGCTTCCTTTGTCAATTCTTGCACATTTTATTAAAATCCTTTATCTTCTTTGAATTCACAATGCAGAAAAGGTTACAATTATTATTGAAAAACCACTAAATTGCTTGTCAAAAGCATACCTTCCAAGTGCTCCACAAGGGCCTTAGGCCAAGATGAAGAAAAGTGGTTAGTAGTCTCATTGATCCAAATATCACATTTGCTTTGAATTATTGTTTCATTTGGCTTCAAACACATTCAATCCTCTTCTTTATTCCTCCCTCATCCGTTTCATCCTCAAAACCCCCACTAACAACATTGTTACACCTACTATACAACCTTACGTAGTCTGTTAGGCCCCTATACTACTAGTGTAATCACTTATTGCTATTAGTACAACCCCCTTATTATATTTTTGTACCCATGTAGTCCCCATAGAAGCTCACTATTGTTATTATTGTGCCTCATAGAAGGGCACTATTATTATTATTGTGTCCTTACATTATTATTGTTATGTCGACTCTCATTATATTATGACCCCTTAGACTCTTAGATATAGAAAGGAGGTCTTGTAATTTGTATCATCTAAGAATTGTTCATTTGTGTAATGTAAAGGAGGTTGTCCCCTCGAAGAGGCTGAATTCTAAAGCGTTCAACTATCTTTTCTATGTTTTTGTGAGCTGGTTTCATAACATTTGGTATGAGAGCTTTGAATTCTAGGGTTTCGCTACTCCAACAGGTCATCATGGAATTTGTGCTATAACTTTTTTTTTGCGACGTTTCAGAAGCTACAAAAAAACCCATTTGAGAAGAAACCACGCTGAACATTATGCCCAAATTTTAGAGCTTTTCATGCAACATTTGTGGAGATATGATCTGAAGAATTCAATCTTTTTGCAAACTCCTGAATTACATTCCAAACAGGTGACATGGGGAAAATAGTCATAGCTTTTGATTTGAGCATCAGATTGAAATTTCGTAAAATATTATAGAAAGAGGATGGATTGTAGTTTCCTTTTTACATTTTTCAGATCCTAAGGTCAAAACAAAGACATGTGGCACTTCATACAAGTTCTCTCTTCTCAAAAGATATATAATCATGTCATCTTGGGAGATTGTGCATAACTCTTTCTTGGAGAATCTAAATTCGATTAGACTAGTGGCATTCAAAAGAGAACATAGAGAGCTACTGTAGATCACGATTTTAGAATTGGAATAACCAAAATTACAGAGTTATAGTCATTTCAAGATCGAGCTCCTAAAATCAAGAAAAGGTGATATGAGGAAGTTTGATGGCAAGGATCTGGTAAATTGGATACTTCAGATGGAGCAATATTTTTATCTACATGGTGTACCACTATTACAAAAGGTATGTATTTCATCTTCATATTTAGAACCATATCATTTTTTATGGTATAAAGGGCTTTGTTCTTGTAAACAACTCGTTACGTGGTCAATTTTCATGGAGGAAATGATAGCACATCATGATGATATAAAGAGCAACACCTTCTTTAGAGCAACACCACAATAATTGGCAAGAGAAAAAAGGCTTTATCACAAAGTGGAAAGTAAAATTATGGCAACAAGGAAGTCTACCCCTCACAACTATAATAATGGAAGTGTTTTTTCTTCTAGCCCTCCACAACCTATAAGGGTTACACCACAACAATTGGAAGAAAAAAAAAGGGGCTTTGTTACAATTGTGATAGAAAATGCACTAAATGTCATAAGTGTGCTGAGAAGAAATTACTTTACATAGAGTATGAAGAGGAGGAAGAAAAGGATCAAGAAACATCAAAAGAAGAGGATATGCACCAGGACCCAACCCCAGAGAAAGAAGAAAATCCGACCATATCGTGTAAAGCATTGGCAAGAATTACCACTCCTCAAACTCTCAAGATAGAAGGACATATCAAGAAGAAAAACGTTCAAGAAGTGAAAGATCACATCGAGAAAGAAGAAATGAATCCAACCATATGTTGTAATGCATTGGCCAGAATTACCACTCCACAAACTATCAAGATAGAAGGACATATCAAGAAGAAAAATGTTCAAGAAGTGAAAGGTCACATAGAGCATCAAGAAATGAATCTGACCATATCTTGTAAAGCATTTGAAGAAATTAAAACTCCCCAAACTCTCAAGGTAGAAGGACAAATCAAGAAGAAGGTTCAAATAGTGAAATATCAGGAAGAAAAGTATCAAGAAACATCAAAAGAAAAGGATACTCACCAAGAACCAACCCCAGAGAAAGAAGAAATGAATTCGACCATATCTTGCAATGCATTCATCGGAATTACCACTCCTCAAACTATGAAGATAGAAGGACATATCAAGAAGAAAAAGGTAATAGTGTTGATTGATTCAGGTAGTACCCATAATTTTATTAATTGTAAGATAGCCAAGGACTTGAATTGCTTCCTAGATCCAGCACTAGAGTGTCAAGTGACGGTTGTAAGTGGAGGAACCATAAATTGCTCTAGAAAGTGTCATAATATCAAGCTAGCCATGGGAGAATATTTATTGAATAGCCCAATGTTTTCCATTCCAATGGGTGGTATTGATGTTGTACTAGGAGTCCTATGGCTACAATCCTTGAGTACAACATCTTTTAATTTTCAAGAACTTTTTATGAAATTTTCTTATGAAGGAAAGGAAGTTGAATTAAGGGGTATCACAGGGAAATTAGGAAAGCTAATCAACTCTGACAGAATGACAAAGCTTCTAAAGAAAGAACAAAAAGGCGTAATTGCACAGTTATGTTCGCTAACTGTTTCTACATCGAAATCGTGTATTTATCTAGATCTCTAGAAAGTCTTGGACAATCATTCCAAGGTATTTGAGACTCCAAAATCTCCCATGTATTCGTGGTCATGATCATGCTATTTATTTTATTCTAGGATGTGTTCCACCAAACATCAAGCCTTATAGATATCCATATGCCCAAAGGAGTGAAATTGAACATATGGTTATAGAAATGGTAGAGGTTGGTACAATTATCCAACCAAATTTGATATACAAAGGAAGGTATGAATGGAAGAATGGCGAATTAGGGTGGTAACTCATTCAAAAGTTGCCAAATATCCCAGTTCCAACAATATTGCCAAAACTTGACAAGGAAGGAAAAAGCATATTGGAACATGAAGCATTTACAGAACCGAGAAGTCGACAGCTACGAAATCGATCAATTTCAAAGCATCTCATCAAGTGGAAGAACTTACCTATTGAAGATTTCACATGGAAGGACAAGAATTTTATACAGAAGCATCAAGAACTACTAAAGCATTGAGGACAACACTTTTTGAAGGAGAGGGGCATGTTAGGCCCATATAATACTAGTGTAACCCTTTATTGTTATTAGTACAACCCCCTTATTATATTGTTGTACCCATGTAGTCCCCATAGAAGCCCACTATAGTTATTATTGTTCCCTTACATTATTATTGTCATGTCGACTCTGATTATATTATGACCCCTTAGACTCCCATATATAGAAAGGAGGTCTTGTCATTTGTATCATCTAAGAATTTTTCATTTGTGTAATGTAAAGGAGGTTTCCCCCTGGAAAACGCTGAATTCTAAGGCGTTCAACTATCTTTTCTATATTTTTGTGAGCTAGTTTCATAACATAGTCACTAGCTGGTGAGGATTATAATACCCTTCCCTTTTTCCTCACATTCATAGTTGAGATATTCCTCATACATGTTGACCCACCTACTATCGTGAAGGATGTTTGAAATGTGATACCCTCGATCCAAACCTCCAATATCCATTCAATGCTGAGAACTTGCCCTAATGCCCTCCCCTACACTACAAAGAAGCAAGACAAGCAAAAAAATAAAAATAAACATAACAAGCAAGAGGGGGATTAATAAAAGGTATAAGAGTGGAAAGAGACACACTTGATCTCACTTACTATTTTTTGATTAAATTTTAATCCATCCACACTATTTCTTCACTAATTTCCCACTATTCATCATGGATGTTGTTCTTGGTCCACATTGCATGAAACAACATACATAATTCATGGGAAGTTGGGGGGCGAATTGTATGGAGAAACTTCGATTGAACATACATACCGAAATGCTTTTGTCTCTGCCCATAGGGAATTTGCTTTGAATACTTCCCATGATAGATTGCCAAAAGTCCTCTACAACAATTGAACTAAGAACAAAGAAATAGTCATTTTAATCGAGGTCATCCCCTCCTAGTCTTGGTCTAACCATTCCATTGAGGTGCAAAGGCTCTTTGGTTTCCTGAATTTTGTTCACCATTCCAAGGCCCTCCGAATTATCAAAACAACTGTCAAATTTCTCTATGGAACCATTGCTCAATAACTGGTTTCATAGACTTCAAAATACAAAGGGAATGGAGAATGGATTGATTGAAGCTCTGAGAATGCAGACAACTACTATAGAGTCACTGACACATCAACTTCTTGGCCTCTTTGTTGGTTACAAGTTAAGGAATAGATAAATGCCATGATTCAATTATGCAAGAAACATGTGTGATACATGAAACTGGATCACACATATGGAACTCTTCATGGATATCATGGCGACAAGAAAATGGGGCCCATGTATTGGAATGGTATAAAAGTGGTGGGAGATAAAGTGTTATCTCATTATGAGACATAGTGTTATCTCACTTACTATTTTTTGATGAACCTTATATCCATATGTGCTCTTCCTTTTTTGTGTTTGCACTATTCATGGATTTTGTTCTTTGGGTCAAGCTGCAGAAAATGACATAGAGAATTCATGGGATTTTGAGGGGCTTATTGCATGGAGGAAGTTTGATTGAACATACTTACCCACATGAATTTGTGTGTGCCCATGGTGCCTTTACTTCCTTTACTTCCCATGATATATTTCCAAAGGTCCTATGTAATAACCAAATTGAGAAGCAAGAAATAATCATTTCAACTAGGATCCTCCCCTCCTGGACATGGTTTAACCAATCCCTTAAGCTGTGAAGGCACTTCAGTTTCATGGCTTCTGTTCACCACCTCCAAGGCTGTATGAATTAGTATAACAAGTGTCCAAATTCTCTATGAAATCTCACATTCAACAACTAGTTTCACAAATTTCAAATTGCATAGGGAATGGAGTATGGATTGATTAAAGCTTTGAGAATGCAAAAATCTACAACAACTTACTTGTCAACAATTTGCAGAGACAATATAAGACTTTAGTAGGAAGAAATCCATCAAACAAAAGAGGGGAAGGCATCCTATCACTATGAATTAGAGCCTTAATGAAGTTACAAGATTTTGAACTAAACCACACTGCTAACTGTCAATGGTGGTTAAGGCACTGAAAGAATAGGAATATGATCTACCCAATATTGACCTAACCATTCCCTTCCTTCATATTTAGTTCCTAATATAGAGAAATTATGTTCTAGAGTCAAGACCTTTCTACTATTCTAGTCATCCCTCTATTCACCCACTCAACATCACCCTGCACTCAGGTCTCATTCCTAAATGTTTGGGAGAAGAACCAAACCTAATAGGTAAGCATGTGGGTAGACATGCTAAATAACAATGGCATACTTTTTTTCTTCCTTCTTCCAATAATGAAATATCAAGGGGAAAGTTTTATTCTGTGATGTTGGCTTCTAGAAGATACATGGCACTTGAATGAACAACAATATAGGTGTGGTGCCTCTGGACACAGAAAATCATGAATAGAATAAGTCTCCAACTTCCGAAGTTAGGATTTAAATGTGCACAAATAGTTTAGCATGGGATTTTAGAGGGCACATGGCTTGCATGCAAACCTTGCATATCTATTTATTAATTTTTTTAAATTTTCATTTCAATTATTATAATGAGACATGTTATAGTTGTGAGATTCGATGTGCATGAATGAGGTGTGCATCATGTGGTGTGCTCTAAATAGTTCCAACAAGAGGTCTTGAGAAAACAAAGCTTGTTTCATTGTCATTTTATTCTAGTGAGGCATCTCATCTTTTTTCTCTTGGTTTTTTTGCTCCTCTATTTGGTAGGTGAGGAGGTTCGATTTTTAAAAAAAATCCATCACCCATCAATTTAGTGCATCATTCCATGGTTCAGGTTGATTAATTTTGCAATTCATGGTTTAAGCTGGTTAATTCTATTCACATTGTTGTTTCCTATCACCATATTGGTTTCAAAAGAAATAATTTTCAACTTGTCTAAACTTCTAAGATTTGTGTTCCGACTTCCAATTCCAAATGGAAATATTCGAACATTCATTGTTATTGCAACATTGTCCATTGCACAATATCATTTTTCATGTTCCAATGTATTGATCTTTCATCAAGACAATTTTTGTGTTTCCATCTCCAAGAATGACAACATTTATCCTTGCAATAGTTGTAAGGCTAGCTTGTCCCAAGCTTGTGTTGTGCTATACAACAACCCCCCATTTCATAAAATTTTACCTTCAACTATAATATGAAATGGGTCCCTTTTAGATTTATGAATAAAATTGGTATCAACTAATCATTCCTCAAAAGGTCCGAAAGAAACAATACACTATAAACCTTTTGAATAAACATAAATCGGTCTTATAAAATAAATAAATAATTATTTATTATTGCGATAAAGTGATCGCAAGATCACATATTGCAACAATAAAGGATTCATAACAAAAAGACCCATTAGTTTGCCCCGATCCGACAAGTAAATAACTATCGGATATTGGGAAAGGTAAGCAAGTGTAACAAAAGGCCCTCTCTCTTTTCTCTGATGCGATATCACTATCGGTGATCGGGGAATATAACATACACACATTAAAGGCACCCTTCTAAAACTCCCGATGCGAATTAGCTTTATCATCATCAGGGATCGGGGATTTTGTAATGACACAAATGTAACTACTCGAGCATTTCTCCGATTCCGATTGTGATAAAGCTAAGCGCAAATTTTAGAAAAGATTGAAAAGGCTTGAGTATATTATGTTAGATTATTATTAAAAGCCTTTCTATTCCTGATAGCGATTCACTTATGATTAACTGCCAAAAAATCAAATTCACGATTAAATGAATTATTCGGTGAATAAACGACATGATGAGCATTTAAATGATTGACAGGATTAAGTGGCCAATTAATGGAGCAGTTATGCCAAAATCTCTTCAGAGATTGTATCCGCGGCAGTATTATTTTAATCCTTCATTATTCATTAATTGATATAACTCTTTCATACTTGGTTCACACCACCTATTCTCTGTATTATGTTCATTTTATCTCCTACGCAGAGCTCCTCCGAAGCAACCAATTTAAGCCAAATGGGTAAGAAATCCAAAAGATTTTCAGCAACTTCAGCTCCCGCAGTGACAAGACAATCTACTGCCGATCCAGGACCAAGTAAAAAAGGATTGATTTCAAACACTACCTATCTTGGCCTCGACAACACTAGCTAGCAAAGCATCTATAATCTAGTTGAAGCTGAAGAGCCTAAAACAGTATCAGTACAAGCTACAGCAGGTTCAACCCGAAAGTCAGAAGCTACCCTAAAGGATTTAGCCGATTCCTACTTACACCGAATAGCGGCTCGAGAGAAAATTATTCCGTATAAAGATGTAGTGATGTGGGCAGTTGAGGAAATCCCTGTTACAAATAAAACATTCTACACAATCGACGGGAGAGTCTTCGATTTGTTTCAACCTAATTATTTGAGACAAATGTACCGTTTGCCTGAACCATAGAAGACGTATAACAAAGCATTTCTGGAGAAGTTCAGAGATTAAAATGAAACTGAATCAGCACCTATTTGGGAATGGAGACAGAACCCCGCAAGACACAAGCATGAATCCTCGGGTAAGTACTCTGTCGATTCATTATGTTCTCCTTATTGTTACGTTGGGGAAATGATGTGTAGGATTTGGGGATTACATTATTCCTCAAAATTCTCAATAGAGATGGTTCCTTTAATGGAAGTAGCAGTCAATAGCGAGATAATGGATTGGGGAAATATATTATCTAATAAGTTAGCCACTGCTATTCTTGAGTTTAAAAATAAAACTCGCATTATCGATATGTCTATTCCTCCATTTTATTATAGTGCCTACATTTTAGATACTCTTTGTTTCAACTCCGAATTTCCTGTGCTGGGGTGGAGATGGACTCCACAAGAACCCATGCCGATTCATATTTATCACCAGAAGTTGTGGAAAGCCCATTATAAAGACCACCTGTATCAATTTTGTAATGGTTTTATGTTGCCCATTTATTATGCAATGTTTGACAAGCCTGCTTCGAAGATTTCCTCACAAGCAGAGATTGACCTAATCGCCCTAGGAAACTGGTTCGGAGAGGATAAATTTACATACATAAGAGTTTTCGGTAGCCTTGCCAGGCCTCATGTCCTTCCCTTGTACATACTTGACAAACTATTGGCTAGAGAAATGGCCTATCACATTACGTCCGCAGGAGCAACCAAGACTCTGAGGAATTCAAAGAAGCAAGTTTGGCCTCCTTTTCCTCTAAGGTGTGGTGTTTACACTTTGCATGACTATAAGCATGTAGAGAAAGAAGCAGAAAAGATAAATATGCTGAATCTCGCCACCCTTCCTAATAGGCGATTTGACCCAAGAAAAATCGTCTATAATGTACTTGAACAGGCAAAACTCACAAAGTTTGAACATAAAGAAGACGAGTTTGATGACCTATTTTCTTTAGTGGAGTCATTATTTTAGGTCCAAACACTAGCTAAAATGAGATATCACGATGAAGGGTTAGTAGAATTCAACAAACTCAGACAGCAGAGGTTGCAAACTCTACCTCTAGATTTACTAGCTACTGCCCCGATGACACAATCAAGCAAGCCTAAACAACGACTTACCGACAAACCTCCTGCTACATCAAAAGCTCTTGAGGAATTCTAGAGAAAAGAGAAGGAGGAAGTACAGAGGAAAGAACAGGAGGAAGCGTGAAGGAAAGAGCAGGAGAACATACATGAGGAGGAACAGAAAAAGGAGCAGGATAAGGGAAACAAGAATGTGAATGTGGATACCCAGATTGATTCAAAATTTCTCCAAGAATGGTAGCAATTTGACTCCATCATAAGCAATCTGGAAAGCTCAAAAGATGATGATACACCCAAAGCAACAGATACACAGGATACAGCGTAAAAAAAGGTTCCAAGTGAAGGAACCAGCTGCCTACCCCCTAGTACAGAGTTAGAAATAATTCCGAAAGATCCTTTAGATCAAATCATTTTGCAGGTGGACGATATACCTTCATTAGATGTCTTTTACAGCCGAAAACACAGGGCCGTAGTAAAGCGACAGCGGAAAAGGAGAAGGCTTGATCAACCTTCCCTGTTCCCAGAACAAACAGAGACAGCCAACGCAGTTTGGAAAGAGGAGTTTGATCCTTCCGATGACCTAACAAAGCTTTCCCAGTATGCCGGAGCCTATTCGGCAACCACCATGGACAAGGCATCGAAAGTGAGTAATTTACTAAAATAAAAAGACCAAAAAATTATTTTGTTACAAACACAGTTGTCGGAGGCACAACAGAAAGTTGAACAATTAGAACAGCAATTGTCAACGCAATAGTAGTTAAATAATCAACTGAATAAGCAGCTACTTGAAGAAAAACAAAGTGTAGATTCAAGCGCAATTCAAAGGCAGAAAGAATTATCTGAAGCGTTGGCAAAATTGAAGACGATGAATGAATTAATGGCGAAAACAAAAGATGAGCAAATTACTCAACTATCACTTCAAATAGAAAAGTTCAAGAGTCTTCCACAACCTGCCGATTTCAGAACAGAAGTGCTACAGATTAATAAGGCATTGGTAACACAAATATGACTATTGTGTCATAATATTTCTTAGGTTGAGCCCCTTTGTGATACAACAACATCAATAATCGATAAATTAGTTGATGCTAGACAGGACTTAGAGCAGGCCGATGAGACCTTAACAGATTTTCTTACTTGGCAAGACACTAGTGAGGGATAGGCAACAAATTTGCCCAAAATCCTAGAATCACATAAGGAAATCCTATTCTTGGAATGGCAGTCCCAGTTGATGAAGGCAGAGAGAGAAGTTTCTAGATGCAAATTATCCACAAGTAATTTGATTGAATTAATTAACAACACTTTCTATTTATCTAATATGATTTTGCAATGTACACCAGGTAAATTGCTATCGGCTAAAACATTGGAGCAATCATGTTATCAGGAGCTGGAAAAGAATGGAAGGTTGATTGCAGGTATTGAAAGTTTAACTTGGGACACCTATTGGTTTTCCTAGTAAAACCATACAGCCAAAGAGTCGCCCTCAAGTGTCTAATAGATGCAATCGGTTGTATCATTCCTGATAAACATGATGCCACATACTCGGCTCAACTCCATTCTCATCTCAGCTGCCGTCAAGAAGTGGAACCGATGGTAGCGATATGCCAACTCAGATCAAAGGGGAAACAGCCAGAGTGATGAATCATGCTGCTGAATACCAACTTGTTGTGGAGAAGATATTCAAGATCCAGTTGTAGCAATTAAATAGCATTTTATTTTTGTAGTTAGTTAGTTTAATTAAGTATTTATAGACCCTTTCATGCATTTAGAAAGGGTCCTTAGTTTTTTTATAAGACTAAAACCTGGAAGTTGCACTACTGTACTTCAGGTATATTTTTTATAAAGACTGGGCCAATTATTCCAATTTTTGACAATGAAGCTTTTATGTGGATGTGCACTATTGCCTTTATATGAAAGTATCTCCGAGTTGAAAGAAGGAATTCGAATTTCGATTGATATTGGGAATGATTTTCAGCGCATATGGTACTACTATCTATGATCTGAATTCATTCTTTTTATGTGAATTTTTATTTGATTACTCTTGCTATTATTGAATATATGTATGTGTTTCAACAACATTCTTTATATTTTTCACTATTGGATGTTTAAAGGATGTTTTTCTTTTAGTCATACATGTATCAGTAATATATAAAAGACAAGTGTAACAATGTTTTATTAATTGCTGTGTTCAACTATTTGAACAAAGCAATTATTATATAAATAAATGTCTTTGTTTATCAAATAGAGTCATCTATATGCTTATTTATGAACAGAGATTATCAAATGTTGCACTTAAGAATAGAAATTTACCGGGATAGAATAGTTATTTGTATTTTCTCTTTTTAGATTAATTCATTCATCCATTACCACTTATTAGAAAACCAATCACTCATCCATCCCCTTTTTATTCTTCATTGGGAAACTGGTCCCATTATCTCCAGTCAGAGCCACCATACCAAACGGAAAAGGAGTTGCATTAAGGTCCAGACCGGGTGGTTTTCCCCGATGTTGTTGCAACGATTTTCGAGGCATGAACATTTTTGGCGCTAGAAGGAGGGCATGAACTATGAATGGCGAGTAAATCAAAATCTATAGACCATTCTGAGAGTAAATCTCCTTCCACCTCACCTCAGACCTCCCGTTTGCATTCTGAAACACCACTATCCAAACGAGAAGAAGATAAATCAACTGCCACTGCTCAATCCCATCATACTTCAGAATGATTAAGTCATGAATCTCCTAAAGTTTAGTCCCTCATCCAGAAACTTCAAGGCTTTTCCATATCACCTCAGAAATCTGAAGTATCTCAAGGCAGTGAGACTTCGCAATTCAATCTACCTCACCCTCTCACCAGATCTCAAAGCAGAAAACTCGGTATTGAAACTACTGAGTTGCCTTTACCGAAAAGGAAAAATGCTAAAAAGAACACTGAAGGATCTGATAGTGAGATCTTTTCTTCATCATCCTCCATCTCATCCTCTCTAGTGCGAAGTCAAACATCCACTCCCCCATTACATATTGTTGTTCAGCAGAGATCACCAACTTCTACATCACAACCTATTCAATCTTCAATACCAACTCCTCCCCAAATACCTGGAACTTCATTGACAATTGATGTTACTTCTAAGATGGCTCAGAATCCATGGAATAGTCATGGTGCAGTCACTATGCCTGCACCATTACATCCATTACCTGATTATCCTGAGAAATGGTTACCAAAATTTAATCCAGATGCTGGACCATTAGCCGAACAACATATTAACAATTTCATGTTATTAGTTAATCTAAAAGGAGTAACAGAAGAATATGTTGTCGTTAGGATTTTCCCCTACACTTTACAAGGATTGGCTGGGTCTTGGTATTTTTACTTACCCTTTGGATCCATTACCAGCTAGAACATCTTTCAGGAGCAGTTTCTCACTAAGTATGGTGATGATAGATCTTTAGCGACACTAATTAATGATCTTTCAAATCTAAGGATAGAATCTAGAGAACCTATCAAGGAGTTTAACTCCCGATTCAACAAACTCTTGAATAAAATCTCGACCGATTCCAAGCCAAGTGAGCAAATCATAAGCGAGTTGTGTATAACAACCCTACCTTCAAATATAGCCATTTTTGTAGATAGGGCTGACAAACCAACTTTAGCCGAAAACATGAAAGAAGTGCTTGCTGTAGAGAAACACATTATTGCTTTAGAAAAGAAAGTTTCTCTTGAAGATAGGAAATCAAAAAAAGTTTCTTTTAAAGATGATTCATAGAAGAAAACCCCTAAAGATCCATATGATATGGAGGGTCTGCAAAAGGTCCTCAAAACAATGTCAAATGAAATGGTTGAAATCAAAAAACAAGTAGAAGAAATGTCAACAAAGAAACCATTTAGGAATTTTAAGAAACATGAGTCAAAACCACCAAATGTTATATCTAATGCAGACTCAGATCCTGAAGAGGAAGAAGGAGATGAAACAATTTCACCATCCGATGAACCCGAAGAAGAGGAAGTTTTTGAATGTCATGGAATGTGGGACTTCATATTACCTAACTCCAACACAGAAAATGAACAAGAAGCTTTCCCTGTGACTACCAGGAGAAAAGGTACCCCTGAACCTGTTCAGGCAATTTCAAAGAAAAGAAATGCAGGTACTACTACTGCAAAGGAAAAGGTACCCACGAAGAAGTCGGCCGCAACATTACCTCAAAATCAACCATCATCCTCAAATATACCTTCAACATCTAAAACGTTGGTAGTATCAGATTCAATGGATTACAATATTATTGATGATATGAAGAAGACAAAGGCAAACATTACCATGTTTGAACTTAGCAAATTAAAACATCATCAGAAATTTGCTTCTTAAGGAACTAAATGCAGTACCTTCTTCTCCTCTTCCTAGTGCTAAAGCTGCAAATGATTCAGGTCAACCACCTTCTAGTAGAATTGAAGCTACTGATACGATTTTAATCGGAGACAGATCAAATTCCCATACTCCCCCTTTCCTCTTAACCTATGAGATCTATAATTGAAACCAACACAACTGTTTGATTGATTTAGGGGCATCCTCTAATATAATTCCAGCTTCAGTTTGTTCCAAACTGAACATTGAACCCCAAAAGTCTGCGATTCATATTGTGCCGTTGGATAGAACTAAGGTCTAGGTTTTAGGGGAAATCAACTCTGTAACTATCAGGTTATCAGCTGATCCACGAGTAGTTCAAAGAATTGATATCTTAATTGCCAATATACCAGAATTTTATGGTTTAATCTTGAGTAGGGATTGGTCTGAGAAACTCCATGGTTATATTTCTACTGATTGGTCCCATATGTGGCTACCATATAAGGAAAAGCCAAATCAAATCAAAATCGATCGGGAGAAACATATGACCCATACTGTCACTGAATTTGAATAGGAGAATCAACCAATAGCATTTAATAATAATATTTTGGGGAATTACTCTTCCAAATCATTCTTTGGAAATTATACTGCCCAACCATCTCCTTTCTCAGTGAATAATTTCACATCCCAAATCGAAATTTTTTCACAAACTGATAGATCAAGATGTGTTAATATTGCTGAGAACACTGTAAGTAAAATTGTTGACAATTCTTTATTTTGGTCACTATACTTTGATGGGTCTAAATCTAGTGAAGGTTCAGGAGCAGGGTGTATTTTAGTTAGCCTTGAGGGAGAAAAAACTATGCTGTCATGTAGGTTGGAATTCGAATGCACAAATAATACAGCTGAGTATGAGGCCTTAGTTCAAGGACTATATAAAGCTATTTGATCCGGATTTAAACAAGAACGCAACAAATTATAGAGATAACCATATACACAAAGATGCAGCCGAAATAATACTTCATTTCATTAATGGAAAATACTGAAACATGCTTACAATCAGAAATGGAAATAAACTAGCTAAGGCGATGGTAGCTTATCTCTGAGAAGAGATGTGATGGCTACATGCCTCTGAACTGACTTACAATGAGGCTCGAAGGCCTATTTATTGTTGAGAAACAATGGAAAACCCTTCACATTCCAAAACCTACCCCTAGAAGATGAAACGCCAAATTGTGGGCCCCGTTTTGGGTAAATTGGTACATCAATTTCCCGGGGTCGTAACTTTGCATACGATCTCTGTTTGACGCGTACAATAGCTCATTAGAAAGATCTATTCGAGCACTATCATTGTTGGAATGGGCAACATCGGTCCATACCATGGACCCATGTTGCCCCTGGATTCCCCAAAAAACGTCGTTTAGGGCCTCAAAACGGCTCCGGAAGTTCAGGACCCGCAAAACTGCTAAAAATAGTAAGTTGTGCTACAATTAAGGAAACTGAAAATGCTGAGAAAGACAATGGTGGGGGTCCAGGTGGACTTGGCAGGTGGCCACCAATATCCACCTGGATCACTATTGGTCTTAAAGTTCAATATTTGAAAGTGCTTGGTGATTCAGAGATTGTCACAAAACAAGTTAGAAATACAATTCACTATCTTTCTAGTCACTTCAAGCACTATCAGTCCTTGGTCCAGGAACTTATATCTCAATTTTTAGCATTCAATATATCTCCTATCCCTAGATCCCAGAATGCAGCAGCTGAATTGCTAGCCAATGTTGCTTCTAAACTCCTACCTTCCGAGGATTACAAGCTAGGCAGATTTTCAATAGAGTTAATTTTTAGACCATCAATTCCATACAATATCACCAATTGGCGAGTGTTCAATACGATGAAGACATTTTAAATTTCTTGACTTTCGAAAAATACTATGATGATCAAATCATTGATGAAAGCGATCATGACCTTCAAATGAAGGAAAAGCAGGAAGAAAACTCAATACCGAAACCAATGGTTAAACTAGAGGATCCCTATGATATTAAAGACAGGTTTAAATAGGTAACCAATTCAAAGCTCCAAAGTTCCACTTTAAGATTTGACTTGATAAACCTAGGTACTGAGTAAAACCCTCAAAACATCAATTTGGGATTAGGACTTTCTATGGAAGAAAGAACAACATTCATTAGGTTATTAAGAAAAAATAAACATGTCTTCGCTTGGAAATATGATGATTTAAAAACATATGATACATCAATCATTCAACATACCATTCCAATGCTTTCTGAACAAAAGCCAGTCCAACATAAGTTGAGGAAAATTCATCCTAACTTAGAGAGTCAAATAAAATCTGAACTCAATAAACTCTTGAAAACTAAGATCATTTTTCCTCTCCCACATTCAAATTGGGTCTTCAATATGGTGCCTGTTAGAAAGAAAAATGGCGACATCAGGATTTGCATAGATTTCAGAAATCTTAATAAAGAAAGCCAAAAAGATAATTTCCCATTACCTACCATGGAGCAGATACTCCATTCAGTAGCAGATTCTGAGTTAATGTCCTTTTTAGATGGGTTTTCAGGATATAACCAAATTTTGGTCCATTTTGATGACGGACTGAAAACTAGCTTCAGAACAAAATGGGGAACTTATGCTTACCAAAAAATGCCTTTTAGACTTATTAATGCAGGAGCTACATTCCAAAGAGCAATGGATATAGCCTTCAAAGGATTGATCAATAAAATAGTAGTTGTCTATTTAGATGATATTACTGTATTCTCCAAGAAAAGATCTAATCATTTACATTATTTAAATCATATCTTTGAACGCTGCAGAAGGTATGGTATTTCACTCAATCCCAAAAATCCTTCTTCACTCTTTTAATCAAGGAAAGCTCTTGGGCTTCATTATTTCCAAAGATGGTATTTATATTAGTCCGGATAGAATTAAAGAGATTTATGAAATTCTATTCCATCATAACAAAAAGTCCATGCAGTCATTCTTAGGTCAAATTAACTTTGTTAAAAGATTTGTTCCCTATTTTTCCCAGATTATTTTACCATTGCAAACCATGATTAAGAAAAATTCGGTGTTTAGGTGGGGATCTGCAGAAAAAGAAGAATTTGACTCTATCAAACAATTAATAATCAATGCCCCTGCTTTAAACACTCCTAATTTTTCAAATCATTTCATACTATATACTCTCACGCCCACTTTATCTTATGCAGCGGTACTCACTCAGATTAATGATCATAACTTGGAAGCACCAATTTCATTTTATAGTTCAAATATTCAAGGTGCTGAAATTAATTATTCAGAAGTTGAAAAACAATCCTTTGCTATGTACAAAGCTATCAAACACTACAGACCCTTCCTTTTAAAAGCCCATACAAAAGTTATAGTTCCTTTTTCAGCAGTAAGACAATTACTAATCCAAAAGGAATTAGGAGAAAAAAGGGCGAACTGGGTCATAGCATTACAAGAATATGAATTGGAAATTAAACCAGCAAATATTGTCAGAGGCCAAGGTCTTTGCAGGTTATTAACAGGAGCATCCAACATTCAAGAATAAGAGGATATAGAACACACTGAAGAAATCAATCAGATAAGTATCACTGATCCTGAATCACAATATGCAAACTTGATATTCTATTTAAAAAATGGATATGCACCTCCTAATCTTTTCTATAAAACCAAACGTGCCATTAGATTAAAAGTAAAAAACTTCATAATTGTAGATGATGTACTTTTTAGGCGAAATTATGATTCAATTTTATTAAGATGCCTAGAAAAGCCTGAAGCACAAAAGGTTTTGCAGGAGCTACATGATAGACCAGCAGGAGGACATTTTGAAGCTAATACAACAACCCACAAAATAATTCATGATGGATATTATTGGCCCACCCTATTCAGAGATACTCATGAATACGTAAGGAAATGCTGAAGTTGTCAAATCTCCAGTGGAAGACAAAGAAAACCAGCTTTCCCTTTGCAACCAGTCAACATCGATCAACCTTTTGAGCAATGGGGATTGGATATCATTAGGGAAATAATTCCACAGTCATCCAAACAACATAAGTATATCCTTACTGCTACTGATTACTTTACTAAGTGGGTTGAAGCAATTCCTTTAAAGACAACAAACTCTGAAAGTAATTATAAAGTTTATAGATCAATTCATCATTACCAGGTTGGTGTTCCCAAACGCTCTTGTTTTCGATAATGCATCTTATTTCTCTGGAAATTCTATGTTTGAGTTCGCTATTAAAAGAGGATTTAAATTGAAATATTCTGCAAATTACTATCCTCAGGGTAATGGTTTAGCAGAATCTACCAATAAAAATCTAATCAAAATTATTAAGCGAACTATTGAGCAGAACCATAAAAACTGGCATAAATCTTTGATATTTTCACTATGGGCTGATAGAATAGCATAGAAGGCTTCCCTAGTTACTTCTCCATTTAATTTTGTATATGTGAAAGAAGCAGTTCTACCAACCAATCTATTGCTTCTTTCTCTAGCCCTAGTACAGTTTATTGAAGAAAGCCCCCCATCTTCTATTCAACTAATACATGATCAAATCTTAAAATTAGAAAAAGAAAGAGAAAAGGCCAAAATTATTCATGCAAAACATCAACAAATTATCAAGTCATATTTTGATTCAACTTCATCCAATTCAAAACAATTACAAGTTGGTGATCTAGTTCTGAAATGGGACAAAGCCCATGAGGATAAAGGAAAACACACTAAGTTCCAGAAAATGTGGCTTGGACCATTTCAAATCAACGAGAAGATATGCCATTCTACTTTCATATTGCAAGATCTATCAGGTAAGAGGGATTCTCTTCTTGTTAATGGCCTTATCTTGGAAAAATTCTTCAATTGAGGAGGTAACCCCTTCTCCTTTTGTAAATATTCAATTCTCAGCAGAATTTGTGTTCATAGTTTTTAGGATTATTAGGAAATAAAGTTGTAAGATATCTCCCATTGGCCTTTGCGATATTGAAAAAGTTTCTCAAAAGAAGTAGTTTTGATATTTATTTTTAAAATAGAAACCTTAAACAAAAGGAAAATTTCTAGGAAATTAGGTATATTTAGATTTTGAAACCCCATTTCATTTTTGTGAAATATCTGGAGATTTAGAACTACTGTAAATCATTTTAATGTTTTCAAAATGGCCACAAAATAGTTATCAATATCAAAACAGAAAATAATTCAATCTTAGCATCTTCAACTCTTACCCTATCATCCATGCTCTCTTAAAGAGAAAATTTTCCATCCCATTCATCAAAGTTTATGATTACTCAGAGTGTAATTCTAAAATATATTTGATATAAAAGATAAGGGGTCTTATTACAAGCATGCTTACCATGATCATTGGAAAATATTTTAACTAACATTACCAATACTGCATACCAAAACAGGGTAATGGCTTACAATCATAAGACAAGGGGTCTCATCACGAGCCAACTTGTTCAGTTAAATTACAACTAGTGAATGACATTGTCAAACAACTGGCCACCAAACCAGGACAATGGATTTTTATCTTACAAAATAATAAAAAAGAAAAGGAAATGCAAAATATGAAAGCATATTTTTGGATTCATTCTTTTAATTATACTCTAAAATGGATGGGATAATGGACAGTCAAATGGTTAAAAGGTATCCCTGTCGAGACTATGAACGTTTGCTGGCAGCAGAGGCTCTACCTATGACAAAGGAGTCATTAAAAAATCTAGGTTGGAAAGGTTCTTTGTTTTATCATTATCAACCAATAAAGGCCAATTTAAAACTTAGAATGTATTTAACTTTAACAAGAGAAGGAATTAGCAAAAATAGCTCTTATTAGATTCAAAATGTATTTATACCTAGTTATATTAGAATTTTCCTCTTTGATAAGATTTCTATATAAAGAAAGTCTAAGTATTTCAACATTTCTGAGAGATAACTATTTCTCCCAGCGAATCACCAATTGTTGTGCTGTACAACAACCCCCCATTTCATAAAATTTTACCTTCAACTATAATATGAAATGGGTCCCTTTTAGATTTATGAATAAAATTGGTATGAAATCATCATTCCTCAAAAGGTCTGAAAGAAACAATACGCTATAAACCTTTTGAATAAACATAAATCGGTCTTATAAAATAAATAAATAATTATTTATTATTGCGATAAAGAAATCGCAAGATCACATATCGCAACAATAAAGGATGCATAACAAAAAGACCCATTGGTTTGCCCCGATCCGACAAGTGAATAACGATCGGATATCGGGAAAGGTAAGCGAGTGTAACAAAAGGCCCTCTCTCTTTTCTCTGATGCGATATCGCTATCGGCGATCGGGGAATATAGCATACACACATTAAAGGCACCTTTCTAAAACTCTCGATGCGAATTAGCTTTATCGTCATCAGGGATCGAGGATTTTGCAATGACACAAATGTAACTACTCGAGCATTTCTCCAATTCCAATTGCGGTAAAGCTAAGCGCGAATTTCAAAAAAGATTGAAAAGGCTTGAGTATATTATGTTAGATCATTATTAAAAGCCTTTCTATTCCTGATAGCGATTCACTTATGATTAACCGCCAAAAAATCAAAGCCACGATTAAATGAATTATTTGGCAAATAAACGACATGATGAGCATTTAAATGATTGACAGGATTAAGTGGCCAATTAATGGAGCAGTTATGCCAAAATATCCTCAAAGATTGTATCCGCGGCAGTATTATTTTAATCCTTCATTATTCATTGAATGATATAACTCTTTCATACTTGGTTCGCACCACCTATTCTCTATATTACATTCATTTTATCTCTTGTGCAAAGCTCCTCCGAAGCAACCAATTTAAGCCAAATGGGTAAGAAATCCAAAAGATTTGCAGCAGCTTCAGCTCCTGTAGTGACAGGACCATCTACCGCCGATCCAGGACCAAGTAAAAAATGATTGATTTTAGACACTACCTGTCTTGGCCTCGGCAACACTAGCTGGTAAAGAATTTATAATCTAGTTAAAGCTGAAGAGTCTGAAACGGTATCAGTACAAGCTACCCTAAAGGATTTAGTCGATTCCTACTTACACCGAATAGCGGCTCGAGAGAAAATTCTTCCATATATAGATGTACTGAGGTGGGCAGCTGAGGAAATCCCTGTTACAAATAGAACATTTTGCACAATCGATGGGAGAGTCTTTGGTTCGTTTCAACCTAATGATTTGAGACAAATACCATTTGCCTGAACCACAGAAAAAGTATAGCAAAGCATTTTTGTAGAAGTTCAGAGATGAAAATGAAACTAAATCAGAACCTATTCGGGAATGGAAACAGAACCCCGCAAGACACAAGCATAAATCCTAGGGTAAGTACTCTATCGATTCATTATGTTCTCCTTATTGTTACGCTAGGGCGATGATGTGTAGGATTTGGGGATTACATTATTCCTCAAAATTCTCAATAGAGATGGTTCCTGTAATGGAAGCGGCAGTCAATAACGAGATAATGGATTGGGAAAATATATTGTCTGACAAGTTAGACACTGCTATTCTTGAGTTTAGAAATAAAACCCACATTACCGATAGGTCTATTCCTCCATTTTATTATAGTGCCTACATTTTAGATACTCTTTGTTTCAACTCCGAATTTCCTGTGCTGAGCTGGAGATGGACTCCACAAGACCCCATGCTGATTCATATTTATCACCAGAAGTTGTGGAAAGCCCATTATAAAGACCACCTTTATCAATTTTGTAATGGTTTTATGTTGCCCATTTACTATGCAATTTTTGACAAGCCTGCTCCGAAGATTTCCTCACAAGCAGAGATTGACCTAACCGCCCTAGGAAACTGGTTCGTAGAGGATAAATTTACATACATAAGAGTTTTTGGCAGCCTTGCCATGCCTCATGTCCTTCCCTTGTACATACTTGACAAACTATTGGCTAGAGAAATAGCCTATCAGATTACGTCCGCAGGAGCAACCAAGACTCTGAGGAATTCAAAGAAGCAAGTTTGGCCTCCTTTTCCTCTAAGGTGTGGTGTTTACACTCTGCATGACTATAAGCATGCAGAGAAAGAAGCAGAAAAGATAAATATGTTGAATCTCGCCAAACTTCCTAATAGGCAATTTGACCTAAGCAAAATCGTCTATAATGTACTTGAACAGGAAAAACTCACAAAGTTTGAACATAAAGAAGATGAATTTGATGACCTATTTTCTTCGGTGGAGTCATTATTTCAAGTCCAAACACTAGCTAAAATGAGATATCGCGACGAAAGGTTAGTAGAATTCAACAAACGCAGAGAGCAGAGGTTGCAAACTCTGCCTCTATATTTACTAGCTACTGCCCCGACAACACAATCAAGTGAGTCTAAACAACAACTCACCGATGAACCTCCTACTACATCAAAAATTCTTGAGGAAGTCCAGAGAAAAGAGCAGGAGGAATTACAGAGGAAAGAATAGGAGGAAGCGCAAAGGAAAGAGTAGGAGAAAATACATGAGGAGGAACAGAAAAAGGAGTATGATAAGGGCAACAGGGATGTGAATGTGGATACTCAGATTGATCCAAAATTGCTCCAAGAATGGCAGCAATTTGACTCCATCATAAGCAATCTGGAAAGCTCAAAAGATGCCGATACACCCAAAGCAACAGATACATAGGATACAACATCAAAAGAGGCTCCAAGTGAAGGAACCAGTGACCTACCCCCTAGAATAGACTTAGAAATAATTCCGAAAGATCCTTCGGATCAAATCATTTTGCAGGTGGAGGATATAACTCCATTAGATGTCTTTTACAGCTCAAAACACAGGGTCATAGTAAAGTGACAACGGAAAAGGAAAAGGCTTGATCAACCTTCCCTGTTCCCAGAACAAACAGAGACAACCAACGTAGTTTAGAAAGAGGAGTTTGATCCTTCTGATGACCTAACAAAGCTTTCCCAGTACGCTAGAGCCTATTCGGCGGCCATCATGGACAAGGCATCAGAAGTGAGTAATTTACTAAAAGAAAAAGACCAGGCAATTATTTTGTTACAAACACAGCTGTCGGAGGCACAACAGAAAGTTGAAAAATTAGAATAGCAATTGTCAACATTGCAGCAGTTAAATAATCAACTGAATAAGCAACTACTTGAAGAAAATAGAGAGTAGATTCAAGTGAAATTCAAAGGTAGAAAGAATTATCTGAAGCATTGGAAAAATTGAAGACGATGAATGAACTAATGGCGAAAACAAAAGATGAGCAAATTGCTCAACTATCACCTCAAATAAAGAAGTTCAAGAGTCTTCCACAAGCTGCTGATTTCAGAACAGAAGCACTACAGATTAATAAGGCATTGGTAACACAGATAAGACTATTGTGTCATAATATTTCTCAGGTTGAGCCCCTTTGTGATACAACAACATCAATAATCGATAAGTCAGTTGATGCTAGACAAGACTTAGAGCAGGCCGATGAGACCTTAATATATTTTCTTACTTGGCAAGACACTAGTGAGGGACAGGCAGCAAATTTACCCAAAATCCTAGAATCACATAAGCAAATCCTATTCTTGGAATGGCAGTCCCAGTTGATGAAGGCAGAGAGAGAAATTTCTAGATGCAAATTATCCATAAGTAATTTGATTGAATTAATTAACAACACTCTCTATTTATCTAATATGATTTCGCAATGTACACCAGGTAAATTACTATCAGCTAAAACATTGGATCAATCGTGTTATCAGGAGATGGAAAAGAATTGAAGGTTAATTGCACGTATTCAAAGTTTAACTTGGGACACCTATTGGTTGTTCCTAGTAAAACCATACAGCTAGAGATCCGCCCTCAAGTGTCTAAAGATGCAATCGGTTGTATCATTCCCGATATACACGATGCCACATACTCACCTCAGCTCCATTCTCATCTCAGTCGCCCTCAAGAAGTGGAACCGATGCTAGTGATATGCCAACTCAGATCAAACGGAAAATAGCCAGAGTGATGAATCATGCTGCTGAATACCAACTTGCTGTAGAGAAGATATTCAAGATCCAGTTGTACCAATTAAATAGCATTTTATTTTTGTAGTTAGTTAGTTTAATTAAGTATTTATAGACCCTTTCATCCATTTAGAAAGGGTCCTCAGTTTTTGTATAAGACTAAAACCTGGAAGTTGCACTACTGTACTTCAGGTATATGTTTTATAAAGACTGGGCCAATTGTTCCAATTTTTGACAACGAAGCTTTTATGTGGATGTGCACTATTGCCTTTATATGAAAGTATCTCTGAGTTGAAAGAAGGAATTCGAATTGCGATTGATATTGGGTATGATTTGCAGTGCATATGGTACTACTGTCTATGATCTGAATTCATTCTTTTTATGTGAATTGTTATTTGATTACTCTTGCTCTTATTGAATATATGTATGTGTTTCAACAACATTCCTTATACTTTTCACTATTGGATGTTTAAAGAATGTTTTTCTTTTAGTCATACAGGTATCAGTAATATATAAAAGACAAGTGTAACAATGTTTTATTAATTACTTTGTTCAACTATTTGAACAAAGCAATTATTATATAAATGAATGTCTTTGTTTATCAAATAGAGTCATCTATATGCTTATTTATGAACATATATTATCAAACGTTGCACTTAAGAATAGAAATTTCCTGGGATAGAATAGTTATTTGTATTTTCGCTTTTTATATTAAGGCATTCATCCATTACCACTTATTAGAAAACCAATCACTCATCCATCCCATTTTTATTCATCATTGGAAAACTGGTCCCATTATCTCCAGTCGGAGCCACCATACCAAATGGAAAAGGAGTTGCATTAAGGTCCGAACCAGGTGGTTTTCCCCGATGTTGTTGCAATGATTTTTGATGCATCAATAGCTTGGAAGAAAATACCCTACAAAATAGTTCCTAGATATGCATGTATAAAAAATCCCCTCTTCCCTCCACATGTTTTCATAACTTCCTATACTACAACGCTTGTGGTCTTATAGATAGTGAGTGGTAATTGCAAGTTTCTGGTCAGACATTTGATTTATATAAAGCAGGCGAATATGGAATAGGGCTTGATCAACCCTGACATCCATCCAACAAGCCCTATATAGCTTACCAGTTCCCCAACTTCAAGTGCAAGGGGCTCCTGATCCATCTTATCTGGATGGTATATTTATAGCAAAGTTTTATGGGAGGATTCATGTAACAATCCCTGATTCCTACAATGTGGATGGAATAGTTGTAAAGCAGTTATCTCAAAAATATTCCTTGAGAGAGAGGAGTTCTCATTGTTCTGCACCATCGATTGAATTCAATGGTCGACACAGAAAGGTAGATCTGTAGGTTTTAACCCTGTACAGAAATTACATGCAAACGAATTCTTAAAAATAGAAAGTATACAATGGCGAGAAATACAAAACAAATGCATAGATATTTTCCCCTAGATCCCAAAACTAGGACTACCAGATTGATTTTTCATTATCTTCCTTTCAATGTTACAATAAAAATATATAAATGTCAAAGCATTCATAAACCCCAATCCATTAACCTTGGATTAGAACATAATCATAGTTCCCTTGACTAGATCTACAAAATACCATGGGAAGATAACCATCATGAACAAAACAATGTGCAAAACCCATGTACAAAACCGTATGTAGGTTTTCCCACCTAGTTGAAAATAACAACAAGAAATGTTAAAAATAACATCTAGAAATTCCAATTTAATTTGTCCTTGAATGAATTGAGAATTAAATTGTAATTCTATTCTCAGATAAACTTGTAATAGTTAATTAAGTTGAACTAACTTAATTGACTTAAGAAATTTGAGTTGGAAGTCTATCCAGAGTCATGTAGAATGATCCTTAAATTTTAGGGGCCTAGGTTCAGTGCTTTTGAGTTGTAATTAGATAATTCAGTTTAACTGTGTTATAGTTAGTTAAACTAATTCTAATTGTTGGAGGAACTAGTAGAGGTCTAATAGTCGAGTAATGCACCAATGCATCACTAGTACCACACCAATTAACTGAATATTCACTCATAAATAACTCATGCATGTCAGTTCAAGGGAAGACCCAGTTGAGACTAGAGCTCAGGGATAGTGTACTATCAGTTGTATGATTTTCTGAGTTGTACAGATGGTGCATGCAATCAGTTGAGGGCCTATGATGGATTACGCAGTTGTGGTGAGGGATTTTCCCAAATAGATATGGACTACTTCTCTTAGGAATTGTACAGGAAATAGGGACTTGGAGGGCTAGTAAATTCGCTAAGTTTTGGCGAGAGTCAGCCTAAGAAGTAGAGAGATATATTGTACTAGTGTAGGAATTGTTTAGGACAAACACACATTGTATTTTCTTCACAGATATTTTGGTTAATACAATATAGATAGTTAGGGGTTTTAGCAGTTGCTTTCCCCATAGAAATATTGTGTTATGTGTGATTGATATTCTTCCTTTTCTTCTTATTGCTTTCATCAATCAATTTTGGTTTCTGCTTAAGTGTAGAGTATATTCTTGTCTTGTGTTTTAACATATGACATAAGTTGTTGAATCTACAAGTAAAATTCTACATGGTATCAGAGTTGAAGACAATATAGAAGAGGAGAATTTGATTTTGTTGTGTAGGTGAAATCAAATTTGCAAGTTCATACTTTAGAGTCAGCAATATGTCATTCTACGGTTTAAGATTTGAGTATGCCCTTGAGGGAAGCTCGAATTACATAGATTGGAAGGGCAGGATGGAGGCGGTATTGAAGACAATGGCCTCAAGTAATTCATAGATCATGACATTCCTAAGCCTCCAGCATCGGATGCTAAAGATCTAGCTAAATGGAGAAAGTGTGTGGAAAAAACGAGTAGAATTATCTAGGAAGGAGTTCGAGACCACATTGTCTTGAGTCTCCATGGTAAGGATACTCCACACTCAATGTAGAAGGCATTGACAGACCTATTTCATAATAGCAGTGACCACAGGAAGTTGGCACGGAAGGACAAAATTAGAAGGATCAACATGGAGAAGGGTGAATCAATTCTGAATTACTTGACCCATTATCAGGATGAGCTTGGAAGTGGTGGGATTACTATTGTCAAAGACAATATGGTGAGCCTAGCTCTTCTAGGACTTTCCAAGAGCTATCATAGTTACTAGGAATCTATTAATGGGAGGGAGAAGCTACCAGATTGGGAGCATTTTTAGTCGGATTTGGTACAAGAAGAGATTCGGTGGAACGCCAGAGATGAGACCTCTTCCAAAGAAGTGGAAGACAAATTTGCATTAGTGAGAAAAGAAAATAAAGCCAAGGGAAAGAAGTCCCAAGGCGAGGTGGGTGGAAAGAAGAAGGGCTTGTTGAAAATCAATTGTTTTCACTATCACAAGTGTGAGAACTATGCCACGAATTTCCCACATAAGAAAGAAAGTAAGAAGGAGCCTGTAGTTGTAGTCGTAGGTTAATATTTAGCTTCACAACATGAACTTGATTTCACTCACATTGCATGAATAACCAGCACTACAATGGGAAGCATGTGGTATCATGAAAATGGTCCCCCATTCCATATGATGAGGAATAGAGATCTCTTGAGTGACTTTGAGGATAAATAGCTCAAGCAAAACGTAGAGTTTGGAGATGAAAGGAGGTATAGCATTACCACGATTGGTACAGTTCCCTTTCAGAGGGAATCTAGCTTCCCTCTCAGAATCACAGATTGGAGGTATGTTCTTGGACTAAAGAAGAATCTTATTTCCATTGCAATATTTGAAGACCATGGCTATGATGTAATTTTTAGTAAGGGAAATGTTTTCCTTAGACACACTGCCATGGAATAGCTGAAATAGATCGGTGCGAAAGTCAATAACATGTATGCTCTTGAGGTCAAAGATGCATGCAAAGCCTTGAGGAGGAAGGCAAAGGTTAGAGACTTGGTGGCTGAGAGGGAGCATGAATTACCTCTCAACATGTAGCCCCAGAAATAGCCTTAGATGCAGTCTCAGAAAATTGTGGAGCAGCCACAATTAGAGAAGTAGAGAGGAGACTAAGTGGAGAGATCCACTCAAGCAAAGAAGAAGAACCTCATAAGAATTCCCAGAAAGTTGTGGAGCAGCCACAATTGGAGAACCAAATAGAGGATTGAGTGGAGGCATCCACTCAAGAAGAGACCTCTAATAGGGGGAATTTCTAACCAAGTGGGTAGAGGGACTACATGCAGCCATAACTCTAGGTGACAGGTGGGGTAGTGTGAAGTATTTGTGCCAAGGGTGCATAAATTTGGGTAGGGTCCATAGAGAGGTTTTGGCTCATCGATCATTACCTTGCTACGGGAACCTACAGTACATAGTAGCAGGATGGATCAGTGGTGGTTGATGCAGTCAAATATCAGAGTGATAGAGGAAGAGGCTAATAATAGTCAGATACTTGGGAGCACAGAGTAGAGTTAACAATAGTGCATATGGAACAGAGGTAGAGTTAGCAAAAGCGCAAAGTTTTCAGTCAACGGAGGCAAAGCTAGTAGCTGTCAAAGACTCTAGTGATAGATGCATCATACTGATTCAGTTTGGATGCTTTTTGGTTGTAGATGTTGCAGTAGCCACAACAACAGCGACATGTGTTGCATGCAGAACATTCCAAAGATACCAGGTCAGGATAATGTTGAATTCTTTATTGTTCATAGGCAGTGTTGAAAATAACAACAAGAAATGTTAAAAATAACATCTAGAAATTCTAATTTAATTTGTCTTTGAATTAAATTGAGAATTAAATTGTAGTTCTATTATCATATCAACTTGTAATAGTTAATTAAGTTAAATTGAATTATTTGACTTAGCAAAATTGAGTTGGAAGTCTCTCTAGAGTCATGTAGAGCGATCCCTGAATTTTAGGGGCCTGAGTTGAATTCTTTTGAGTTGTAATTAGATAACTTGGTCTCACTAAGTTATAGTCAATTAAACTAGTTATAATTGTTGGAGGAACTGGTAGAGGTCTAGTAGTGGAGTAGTACATGAGTGCATCAGGAGTACCACACATGTTAACTGAAGATTCACTCATAAATAACTCATGCATGTCAATTCTGAGGCAAGCCCATTTCAGGTTAAAGTTCAGGGACAGTGTACCGTAGTTGTAAAATTTTTCGAGTTGTATAGATGGTGCATGAAATTAGTTGAGGGCCTATGATGGATTGCACAATTGTGGTGAGCGAGTTTCCCAATTAAATATGGGCTAGTTCACTCAGGAATTACAGAAGGGAGTAGGGGCTTGGAAGGCTAGTAAATTGGCTAAGCATTGGCTAGATTCAACCTAGGAAGCAGAGAGATAGATTGTACTAGTGCAAGAATTGTTGAGGATGGACAAGCCTTGCATTTTCTTCTTAGATATTCTGGCTAGTGCAATATATATATAGTCAGGGCTTTTAGAAATTGTTTTCCCTAAATAAATATTATGTTATGTGCCATTCATATTCTTCCTTTTCTACTTATTGTTTTCATCGATCAACTTTGGTTTCCATTGAAGAGTAGAGTAGATTCTTGCCTTGTGTTTTAGCATATCACATAATTTGTTGAATCTAGATGTAAAATTATACACACCTAATATAGGGTCCTAAAAAAAATTCCTGGGGCGCTACCCTAAACCCCATGCAGTACCACCCCCCCTCTAACCCCCTTACTTCTTGTGTGGGGCTAGTCATGGAAAGAATATAACACACACCCAACAAGATCCAAGTATTTCCCCATGTATCTCCCTACCTCCAAGGGCTTATTGATTCATTCTCTTAATATCAATTATTCATTTTGTGAGTGATATATTAATCAAGATACATCATTACCTAAAAATATGGAACCTGTTGTTAAAAAGAAATGCAGTTCAAGAGGTAGAAGCATTTGAATTGCAGAATTAGGATGGAAGCGAAAATTCAAATGGAATTGTTTAACATGGGACCAATATTGGTACATCACTAAACCTTCATCCATATATTGTAAGTTTGAGGATATGATTCATTTATACTAAGGCATATATTCTATTGGCCATTTTCTTGTTCTTTTTCTCTTATTTTTCATTCGTATTTGTTGTTTCTTACATTGAATATATTGTGAATGTAGAAATTTCCCGCTATAAACTCTTGCTTTTCAAGGGAATGGGAACTGAGGAAATGACTAAGGTATTTGATTCTAAGCGAATCTCCAAGGAGGAGTTAGTAGCTCCCATGGCTTCTACAAGTAAGCTATTTGTTTTATATTTTGTGATAATGATATTTATTGTTTAGGTAACAAGTTCCTTTCCTACATTTCTATTTAAATTTACATGTTTACTCACATAAGCCTTATATTCTTTCATGGAATAAATTTTCTTCTTTGAATCCCAAGTCCTATAGAGCTTACTGTTGGTTGATAAAATATATGCATGTGAAATTTGTTGATATTGGAGCTTCAATAGTAGATGATAGTTTTTATCCCTTACCAACATTGGTACAATACTCCATTAATCAATGCTCAGTATTGTTATGTTGGAAAAGGAGTCATACGTTTAATATCAAGTGGTGGTATGAATAGCATTAGTAGGCTTCTCTAGAGTCGAGCATGTTATATGAATATCTATTAGTTGCATATACACTTATACAGGAGATAGAAAGGGAAAACAATATAATAGATAATTTATCGTCTAAGATCAAAAACTAAAAGATGAGCATGCATATAATCAAAGATAAAAGTATTTCATCTATTTTACCTTTTCATAAGCCATATTTTTGTTGTCATCTAACAACTTTGGAGCCATCCATGGAAGGGTTCCTCGCACACCACCAGAATTGAGAGAGCTTGGTTCAGGAACCCTTAGGATAGTATATCATGGGCAATGGAGGGGAACAAATGTTGCAATAAAATGGATAAATAATAATTTCTTTATGGGAAGACCATCTTAGAAATATTTTTTGGTGAGAGAAAAACACTTTTTGAGATTTCTCCTTAGTACTTGTTAGATATATGATATCAATCTGTATGTTTGATTCCCTTCAGATATCGAGCATAGCTAAATTAACTTTGTTATTACTCAAAGTGCTAATTTTGGAGGGAAAATTTCATGCTTGCAAAAATTCATCATCTAAATGTTGTTTCTTTCTATGGTATTGCACCAAATAGATTAGGGTGAATCTTGACAGCAATAAAAAAGTACATGGTGAATGGTTCACTCAACCAGGGCTTACAAAAAAGGATAGGTATAGATTGTGAACACATTCTTTTAATAGATCAATTTTCCTTGCCTTCACACGTCCAAATAGAATGGGAGTGGTTAAAGTCCTTGTGAACAATCGTATTTGATATAATCATTTAAAGGTGAGATGATATTTTGTAATACAAATTAGACAAAACTTTCAATATGTTTAGCCACATATTACTAGTCATTTAAATTGATGAAGAGAGATGTGACATCCTTTTATGAATTTCTAGCCTATACATCATCATTTCTTGTCTAGGTGTTTTTGATAAGGTATTTCTAACTATCAGTAGTTCTATTTTTCCCCTCTTAGTTTGTGTAGAATTACATATTCTAGTAGTAATAATCTTGCCATTAAACATGAGTTCAATCCATACCTGTGGAGTGGACGGTTGGCAACAAATCAACCTCAAGTGGGTGTTGCACATGAATTTCCTTTGAATGACATATTGATAGAGACTATCAAGTTGTTTGATGAAGATTAAAATTTGGAACTTTCCCTTGTAGCATTCATTTAGAATTTTTTACCTTTTTCGATGTGTAAAAATGGTCTCTCCATACTAGAGTTCTCTTATTGGAAGAAATTTTATGTCATAAGTAGATGAGCCAATTTGTTTTGTTTAGTGTTGGCTTCATGGGGCCTGACCTAGGTTCAATGTTAGTTAGCCAAATAAATCCCTATACTACTGGCCCTTTCGGCATTAGTCCGTGGAGCGCAGATCGAAGTCTCACCCGAAGCAGTATCGGGGGATGCTGGAACCAAGTTTCCACACCCTAAGATGGTCATGATGTGGGTTTTATACTCTCATCTCCTCCTTTCGCGTAGGTCATTAAGCCTTAGGGCTTTGTCAATCTACCATTTATTTCACCCTTCAGTACCTCCACGAAGGTGTATGATCGACCTTCGCGCATTCCTAACCCGTGATCCAAGTACTTCCGTGCAGCTATGCCATCGTATTGTATAGGTTCCTAGGTCATCTTAAGTGTTTTACTTATCTTACTAATCAATCACAGTTAGCATCGCTTAAACTGATATCCTTACTTATGTTCAATTAACCTACACAATCACATATATTTGTGCATCACATAAACATTGTAAATTAAACCCAAAAAACAATATAACGACATGCATTAACAAGAACTGAATACACAATAATTGCATAATACTTCTCTTTATTGATATCTTTAATTTAATACATACCCTATCTACCTCAGGCACACAGTTGTAGGGGTCCACGCACTCAGCTACAAAATTTCACCCTAGGCCTCTGCGCACTCACCTATAGAGCCTCTACCTACGCTAAGACCCAAGAACACTTAGACTCCAATGGTTCTTTTCTTACTTCATCCTTCCCTACTTAACTACTTAGAGCTTACTTACTTAAATCCTTTTAATACAATCCCATGTTCCACAGACCATGGGTGGATCTTTATAGTTGAATTTACACTTTACAAAATAAGGGCAGACAACCCTTTATGACTCTTGACACCTTCATGCTCTGTGACCACAAAATGCAGAGACTTTACAACTTTATTACAGAATTGTCCCAAAACATGGGCTTTTAGCCCCAAAACTGTCCTTGGGGGAACTCATTCCCAACAAGCCCCCAACACCAACATGGTGACTCTCCCTTGAGTCACTCTACGGGCATGGAGATCTTGGCGCAAAGACCTCCCAACTCGACCTTTATGATGGTAACATCGGCGGTGCATTGTGCAGCCACCTGCATCGCTTCTTCAACCAAATGCTCTATCGCTTTTCCTGAACCGTTAGCATGGAGGTTCTGCTGAGTCACTTGCAGATTATTAGGCTTGCCTTCAATAGAGTTCGTGACCAAATAAGCCTCATCCAACTAGGGCTTCAAGCGTGCCTTCAACACCGCTTCTTTGTGTTGCACTGCATCTACCTGTTCTTTCAATTTTTTGGCCTCCTACAGCTTCGCCAATCTCTGCGTGAGAGAGACGGTACGTGGTGTACCTTTTAATTCGTCATAGCATTGTTGTAGTTCTCACGCCTTTGTCTCTAACTATTGTACATTAGGATCTTCCTGCAAGCTCGTCAAGATGTCGAACGTCTGTTCAAATAGTCATGTGAAGTATACTACTACACTGTTTACCGCTATTATCACCTCTGTGACAGTAATTGCATGCTGCTCCTTTACTTTCGACGGAGTTGAAGGTTGGGCCTTCAACTATAAATTTGCAATCAGTAGGCTCAGCTCTAGCTGAACCTTAGCCAACTCTATGCGAGCTTCGTACATCCCTGTAGCAAGCTTGTAGACCTGTTCATCTGCCTCCGCATCCTTAGGAATGGCCAATTTGGGGACCATTCAGTAGGCTTCCCTCATAGCCTTAATCATGTGCATATTTGTGTTAGTAAGGTCCACCATTGAAGTGAGGGGGGTGTCTCGCTGCAAGGCCATCTATTCATTATTAATCCTTTGCTCACTAATTACTTATAAAGCGCACTATTCATGAGCCCTCAGTTCTGCGATCACTCCATCTTGTAGTAGGTGGAGCACCTCGCTAGGGAGCACTACCAACTTCAACCCCACTCCCTTCAGGGCACTGAAAATGGGCCTATTAGATTCATTTTCTGTGGTTAGTAATCCATTTGGCAACACTGTTGCTCAGGAGTCCCTTGCACGTAGCATTGCGACAGCCTATGAAGTACCAATAGCAAGTCTATTGGACACCATGCCAGCCTGTGATGCACAGATATGCAGCTCCTGCAGAATCATCTACATGTCCCCTAGTAGTTGTTGTTGCTGCTACTAGAACTGCTACAAGACCTCTACAGTGGCATCCTGCACCATGTCTCCAATGTCATGAAAATCCCTTTGTTAGGGTGATTGGGTCCAATGACATCTTATTCACCTTGGATTTCTTCCACAACCCCACTTTTCCTTGTTCTCTTTGATGTTTGATGTGGTCTGAAGTCGTCTGCAGGTCTGCTCCCTACTGCTCTATTTTCTCGTTCATTTCTTCTTTTGTTTTAGGCGAAGGCGACCTTGCACGTTTGCCTGAGGCACACTCTGTTTCTCCTATTTGATTTTCTGCCTGCTGGGAAACATCATGCTCTACGTGGGCCTTATTAGTGGCCTCCTTCTTCCTCTTCTTGGTCAGCTGTGCCATCTTGAGCTTGGCCTCCTCCTTTTTGCGCTGCGCGGTGGACTTTCTCAACCCCACCACTAAGTCTGAGGCAGGGCACCATGCTGCTGGCCAGCGATCAAGAACTACATTAATCACGTCATCCATTGGCAAGTAAGGCAAGTCATACCATGTCTGCTCAAGGTCCTTCCATGCCCTGATCGATACGCACTGAAAGTCTACCTTGAACTCTACATACTCTTGCAATTTGGAAAACACAGTAGGTGACAACCAGATTTTGCAATTGATAGCCATGCAAATGTTCATTTCCATCAAGATCTAGAAGATCTTGCTATCCTTTATGCGGTGAGCATCCTTGGTCACCCACAGCGAAGCATAATTCACTGCTTTTGGTAGGTCCAACGCGACCGAGGGGAATTAACTATCTTGCGATAGCTCCCAGGTTACCAGCACAATAGACAACAAGAGCCACACATAATGGAAGGTCTTGCTGAGCTCCTGTGCCTCACGGAAGTTTGCAAGGAACTCACCATAGAGATAACGCACCCAATTAAACTAGACTCCTTCGACGCATTGGGCTGCAAGGGCCATGCCTGGTGCCAACACTTTATCTGCACAACACTTTGTCATAACCTTTCCTACCAAAATTTGCATGGGCACCTTAACTACAGGATCGTAGATACTTGAGATGGCATAGCCTCGCAGCTTCTTCACAAGCTCTAATTTCTCCTTCATGGCCTCTGCAAGGGCCTACTTGCCACCTTTTTTGCCAAATATCATGGATAGATTTTCCCCTATGTAGGGTAGCTATGTGATCCAATAGATCAGCCTGTCAAAGATGGGTATCAACTCCTCTAGCCACAAACACCCATTGTGCACCAAGCCTAGTAGCTACTTGATAACCAATACTGTAATGGGTGTACGCTTATAGTGCGACACCCATAGCAGGTTGAGAAAACCTGCCTTGTCTACTCCCTTGAGCCACTTCCACGGTTCTAATGCAGTCATCTTGGTGGTTGTGTCAACAACGCGAAGCATTAGTTGCTCTGTCACCAAGTGCGAGAACTTCTCATGGCCAGCTAAGTTCCAATATTCCAGTTTTAATAGAGGAACCTGCCCCAAGTGCGGTCCTTCAAAGACAATCTCATCTAGCAGTAGAGGGGTGTGAAAAGCGATGTTTCTCTCATCAATGTCCCTTGGCACCTTGGTCTTTCCCTTGCGTGGAGGGATGTACTCGGGCAACTTAATGATAGGGTCAGAACCCTCGACTACAACTTCCTCCACTTCCACACCCAAATCCTCATCATCCATCGGGATGTCCTCAATTTCTTCCTCCTTCGGCTCCAAGTTAATGGCTTTGCCCTTTTCCTATGTGGTGGGCTTGTCCTTCAATGGGTTTCTTATAGGGCCACATGCACATTGGTATCGCAGCCTCCTTACCCTTCTTATCCTTCAAACTCTCCTTGGTTGGGATCGACTTCAGTCTAGGTGTCCGTGGTGATTGGGGACTTTAGCTAATACCTCTGCAACCTCTAGAGCATCTCCCTTTGCCTCCCTAACAACCTATGGCACAGCCCCCTTGGTTGTCACTACTTTGGCATCCATAGCTGCGGATCCTAGGATAAAGTCACTGATGAAATTGCGTTTGGATTCTGGGAATCGATCAAACACTGGGTAGTCGAGCAATGCTTTGAGGAATGTGTGGATCATGCACTTCTGAGAACTCACCAACTCAATGTTCAAAATGGCAAGTGTTCTTCATTGGGCCTCCACTTGTAAGTTATAGGCCATTTTAAATTCAAATATGATTGTTCCCCCCACATTCGGTTCATTAATGCTGGATTGGTGTCTTATTTCCAAGGATCTTACCCATAAAGTTTGTCTTAAATGCCAGCCACCCACTCCATTTGGCCGCATTATTATCATCAAATCATGAATAGTGACATTAACGGTCACTTTTCGGCGGACCTGCGTGATATTTCCCTGGGTAGCACAACTCTCTTCACATTGTTGTGAATCCTGTGACATTTTTTCATTCTGCATGATCCTTGAATCATGCAGTTCCCTAACTCGAGCAGTGTAGTTTATAGTCCTGTGCCTCCTTTCAGCTGCCTAGAGTGCTAAGACTATGCTACCTTCATATAGTCACCTAGCTGGATCACTAGTGTATGGCTTCAATCAGCTGCCATTCACCTTTCCTAGGATGGGATCTCCATTCAATTTAACCAACTAAACTACTCCACCATCGGTAATCTCCTTAATAACATAGCGCCCCAACCAGTGCATTCTGAATTTCCTCGGAAATTTATCAAACTTGGTGTCATATAAAAAAACTAGATCATTTACCTTAAAGGTGCGTAGCTTAATGTGCCGATCATGCCATGCTTTTTCACGTTTCTTTTGGACCTATTGGTGAAATCTAGCCAAAAATATTTCTTCCTCAAGCTCAAAAAGTTGTGCAAGCCTTTCTTCCAGGGCTCCGTGATCTATCATATCTGTGAGTGCTGCTATGCATAGACTAGGCACAATGTTTTTCATGGGCATGACTGCTTCAACACCGTATGCAAGCATAAAGGGTGTCTGTCCAGTCAACTTTTTGCATGTTGTCCAATAGGCCCATAGTATTGTGGGTATGCCCAGGTCCCACTTGCTTCGCTAATTGTTGCAAACCTTGGTCAATGCATTCTCTAGCACCTTATTGAATGCTTTCACCGTCCCGTTAGCCTGTGGATGATAAGGTGTTCTTTTCTGGTGATAACTTGAAATTCCTTCGTCAGCACACTGATCATTTCATTCAGAAAGTGCATACTACAATCACTCATCAAAATTTTTGGACACCCAAGTCACGTCAGTACATACTCAAAGAGAAACTTCACAATGCTTATGCCTATGCAGTCTTTCACAGGTTGTTCCTATGCCCATCGAGTCAAATACCTAGTCATGGTGATAATGTACTGTGCTCCCATCTTCCTTCCTTGGGGCTGAATGTGTCCCAAAAAATCTATCTTCCATTTCTCAAAAGGTTGTAATGTCATCTGTGGGTTTAGAGGCATCTCATCTCTCCATGATGGCCTGTTAGTCATTTGACACACATCACATGCCTTGCAGTAAGCTTTTGAATCCTAATGGAGGGTTGGCCACCACAACCCTATTTGTATAATCTTCTATGGGGTCGTTCTTCTTGCATAATGGCCTCCTGTGGCACCCCCATGAGTATCCGTGATGATACTGCACCTTTCAAACTCTGGTACATATTGTAATAATACTTCAATGGACCCCATTTTGTACAGATGTCTGACAATGACAGAAAAGTCTTCCGCGTGCACAACTACTCCTTATGATACACACTAGAAAAAGATGCACATCAAGCAATCCCTCCTCTAAATTAATGGGCTCTTCCCCCATTTCGATGCGTGAAAAATGGTCTGGTCCCACGTTCAATCATCCAGGCTTCATAATAAATTTAAAATCATACTCATGGAACAATAAAAACCACCTACAGATTCTCCCCACAAAAATAGGCTTATTGACGAGGTATTTCAATGCAGAATGATCCATGTACATCTTAAAAATTCCCACCTAGAAAATAGTTTCTAAACTTCTAGATCATGTATACCATGGCTAATCTTTTGCGCTCGGTGGTGGAATAGTTCTTCTCAACCTTGGATAACCTCCAGCTTGCGAATGCTATAGGGTGGTCCAATTCTCCTCTTCTAGCCTGTGTTAGTACTACTCCCAGTGTTATACATGATGTGTCTACATGTACATGAAACTCCTTCTTCCAATCCGAGAAGACTAAAATTGGTGAGGTGACCATTTTTCCTTTCAATACATCCAAGCTTTTCTGACAGTCCTCGTTCCAATAGAACGTGACATTCTTTTTCAACAACTTCTCCATAGGCATGGTGATGTTGGCATAGCCCTTGATAAACTTCCTGTAGTACCCTTTATGTCCCAAGGTTGGGAGCAGTTGTTTTAAACTCCTCGGCTCCTCCAAGTTAAGTATTACTACGATATTCACATGATCTACTATCCATCCGTATCTATAAACCACATGACCTAATAGAGTCCCAAAAGGCACACAAAACATACATTTCTTCAAATTGAGCATAATCTAGTATCTTCGAAAGGTATCTAGCATTAAGCGCAAACTTTCCACATGACGTTTTACCAACCCAAACACAGTCCAATCATCAAAGAACACCTCCAGAAACTTATGAATGAATTCTTTGAATGCATAAATAACTACGCAAAAAAAAATCGCAGGCACATTCTTCAATCCGAGAGGCATTACAGTGTACTAAAAACATCCCCATTCAATCATGAAGGTCATCTTGCTTCTATCTTCAGCCATGATTTTGATTTGATGGTACCCAGAGAACCCATCAGTGAAAGAGTATGCTTCCTGGCCACCTACATTCTACAATACCTCATCAGTGAACGGAGTTGGGAAAGGATCATGCACGTAAGCTTCATTAAAATTCCTGAGATCTATGCATATCCTTATTTCATCCTTTTGCTTATTTTCCTATACCACCATTGGGCTCACCCAATTATATTCTTCTACAGGCTCAATGTTGCCTGCTGCGAGCATCTTATCCAACTCTAAGCAGACCTTCTCCTTATACTTTGGATTGAGATGGTAAGGTCTTTTCTTAACTGGCTTCACGTCAAGTTTTAACATGATCTTCATAACACCCAGCTCTCCTATTATCCACTTTAGCTCCATAAAATTGGTAGGGAACAAATCCTTGTATTTACAGAGCAATTCATCGACCTTATCTATCATCGCATCATCCTAGTAATCTCCAATATTCGTGAATTTGGGTTCCGACTCCATACCAATATTTACCTTTTTCATTTTTAGTTGCATAGTTATATCAGGATTCTCGATCTATGGTCCTTCAACCTCGCAGTGACCCTCGGTTTTAGGGATATTAATCTTTTGTGGGTCCTCGTCTTCTTCTTCAGTAGTCATGTTATAGCATTACAGTGCGTGGCTCAGCTAAGTGGTCCAATCAAGCTAAACCAGATCCAGAGGATCCTGTGGTATCTTAAATATTGTTGGTTTAACTTCTTGTAGTGCTTCGTCAATACAATCAAAACCGTCTTCGAAGATGAACATCATTATGAACCCTTCGCATAGAATATCCCACTCACCTGTGCCATGGCGATGCTCTGTCTCCAAGTACCAGTTCATCGAGATGAAATCCAAGGTGTGATAGAATACGTGCACCCACTTAGGTTGGGGCTTCGCTCCATGGTGTGCACGCGGATCATCCTTCCCACCATACTTGTCTATCATTCATACCTTCATCTTTCCGAAGCGTGTTCTCATCATCCTCCTACACTCACGCCAATCGTCAAATCTACTCTTGTGCATACTCCACCAACTCGCGAACGTATCGCAGAGTGCCCAGTCCAAAGCCTAGAAGCTCTGCTTCTTGGGTACTTCCCTCTCAAATGCATCCAAAAACACATCCACATCATTCAACCCATCATAAGTGGGCATATTTCTTACCTCTGATGACACACAGTGTAGTGATCGAGTCATCATGTTGCAACTCAACTTTGTTACTTCATGTAGCCGATTCTGCCAACGCTCTAATTCCTCATCTGAGTCTGAGTTTCAAGAACTCTCACAATCCCATGTAATTCATCCATCTACTATTGGATTCACGTAATATTGGTCTCACATCGTTATCTTACATATGTAGTCCAAATCGTCACTACTTTCATAATCGTAGACTTGTTTAGTATAGTGCAACCCTTCAGCAAGATCTAGGGGTACTATTACACGAAGCAATTTCTTTTCAAATATCATCCTTTTCTTCTTTAGGTTGGTTACCCAATTCATGATAGTAACCCAATCAATGCCAAGGAGCATAGGGTAGGGGTTGTTGTCATCCACAATTTCTATCACTTCAAAGTCAGCCAATGAGCTTGCGCCTTTGATATCCACAATTATGCCTTACAGTCGTCCCATGGGGATGATGTTCTGCCGATTTGCCATCCTTCAGTGAATTGGAGACCACTGCAGCACGGGTCTCCCCATTCACTCCCAATTCTACTTCAACAAAATGTTCACGTCTGACCCTGGATCTAGAATAACCCGATCCATTTCATTTTCTCCTATCTACGTAGCAAGTCTCATCTCATGCCTTGTCCTTACTTTATTCTTACCAATCTTTCACACCGTGTGCAATTCACCCACAACATTTCTGATGCATCTATTTATAAGTTCTTGTAACCCCTTCATAGCCTTACTATCGCGGAACAACTTCATGCAGGTCTCTAGAAAGTTCATAAGCATAGAAGGGTCCATTTCTTGAATAGGCTTATCCCGGCTACCTAAGGTAGAGGCCTCAATGAAGCTCTTTTTTGCTTCCATGAGCATTTCATGTGCACACTCCAAATCAAATTTAGCCTCCTTCACTAGAGCATTGCAAATCGAGGTGCTATCTTCAGGTTGTTTCCTCTTATAATCACTTGTTGCAATTCCACTTTAGAGCACTATATTCATATTCTGATCCTCTTCGCGAGTCTCAGACCTCATCATCTATAGGTTCTGATTCAGCTGCAGTGGTAGCACCCATTTTTCACATATCCTTGCTATCAGTGTAGGATAGTACTCTGTCTCATGATCAAACTGAGTACAATATTTTCATGATGGACATGTTGGATTTGTGCATTCACAAGCATGGTGTCCTGGCCCTCCACAATTGTAACAGATCAGCTGTGCTCAACCTTTGCTAGGTCCACCTCCGCCTTGGCCCAATCTGCACCGCAGAAAGCCTATTCGTGTCATCCCAGCACTTTGGTCAGGGGGCCGTGTTTCTGCCTAAACTCTATAGGTGGGTGTTCTGTCAATCATCAATTCATAACTTTAGTAGTTTCACTCATCACGCCCTACCAACTTGCAGAAGTTGTAGAACAGTTATTGCAGTGTTTGTACAAACTTCTGCAACAAATGATATTTGTCAACCGTATGCTTCCTTGCTACCTGACATATACCGCACCACAACATAGGCCCGACACTTAGTCCTGCTTGGGATTCTAGCCTCAAAGGCATCAATCCTCCTCCTGCAATATTGTTCATAAAGACTAGGAAGTGGTCTTTGTCATGCCCCTAACCTTTACATTTTAGGCACCATATCTCTTCGCACGCCTCCAGTCGAACTATTTTGTCATGCTTCAAACATTATATTTCAAGGCAAAGATTTTTCAACTACGCATTGATCTATTGAACCCCCAGATTCAGATCTTGCATCGGTGTTTCATTCAATCTTATTGCAATCTCCAAGGCCTCTATGTGAGTAATAATCTTCTGTTGTGACAGTGCAACCCTCAGGTGTGGCAGGAGCGAAGCCACGAACCACTTGCGGTGTTTTCCATCTGTTAAGTTCATATTAGTTTCATGGATTTTACACATCAATCTCTGATCCAATTCCCAAGGTGTCTCACCTAGTTTCAACATGATTTCCTTGAACCCCACAATCGAGTGTGCCTCAAATTTAGGCCTACTTAACTATTTATTCAGCGGGGTTTGGATTTCTGCAACCTAGTGTTTGGTTTATCGCTAGAGTACTTGATGTACCATGTTAGCGTGTGATCCTGAAAAGCACTAAGTAGTGTTTCCTTCTTCATGTGATCATCTGTGACACCTTGAGCTTCCCATACAACTTTTACGATTAACCAAAACTGGTCCGAGTCCTCATTTCCCAAGCTTTTAAACAAAGGTAGCTTCACTGAATTTTCCATGTTTAACTATGGTGGAGGTGGTGGTGGTGTGGGTGAAGTCATAGGTGACGGTGGTGAAGTTGGAGGTGGAGTACGTGGAGGTGGCAGCCACATGAATCCCTATTTTATTAACTGAATTTCACTTCGCAGAGAAGCCTATGCTACACCCTCTTCATCACTCAATGGAGTTGAAATTATTGGGGTGTATTTAGGACCCTTCCTTCCTTCATTCTTGTAAGTCTTTCCACTTCGCGTGCTCCAAACATCAAGGTAGCTACATAACCCATTTTTCAGACAATAATATCTTAATCCAAGTATTTAATGACTTCAAGTAATTACCTCGTGGACCTTTGAAAAAGCACAGCTCTGCCTCATTGTAACTAATTGAGGTATCAACCGCGAATTCTATCACAAACCCTCCTATGATATGATCGAGCCAATGATCAACAGTGCAAGTGATCTTATCTTCAAAGGCTTCTAGTCTCTGCACTAACTTTGGGGTCTAGACAATAGCACTGTCAATCCTCTGCCTTCCTTGGCTATCTGCTAGCAGGGCGATCCACTCGCATAACTCATCCAGAAAGGAACAAAGAAAGATATCATGGATTTCTGTATACAGGTACTTTTCCAACCATTGTTCCTTTGTCAGCCATGGGTTTCTATTCTCCTGCGCTGTGAATTCGTGGATCTTCCTGTCCAACCAATCTTTGACCTCTTTCTTATTTGGACTCTAGTGATACGAAATCACACATCTCTTATGTAGATTCCAATCTGGACAATGGAACCATTTGTTGGCTTCATTGGGCCTGACCTAGGTTCAACATTATTTAGCCAAACAAATCCCTACACTACTAGCCCTTTCGACATCAACCTTCGGAGCGCGGACCAAAGTCTCAGCCGAAGTAGTATGGGGGATGTTGGAACCAAGTTTCTGCACTCTGAGATGGTTGTGATGTTATTTTTATACTCTCAGCTCCTACTTTCATTCAATTCATTAAGCCTTAGGGCTTTGTCAATCAACCCTTTATTCCGCCCTTCAGTACCTTTGTGAAGGTGTACGATCAACCTTTGTGCATCCCTAACCCACGATCCAGGTACTTCCATGCAGCTATGATAGCATATTGTATAGGTTCTCAAGTTATCTTAAGTGTTTTACTTATCTTACTAATCAATCACAGTTAGCACCGTGTAAACTAATATCCTTACTTGCATTCAATTAACCAACACAATCACATATATTCACGCATCACATAAACATGGTAAATTAAACCCGAAACGCAATATAACTAGATGCATTAACAAGAATCGAATACAGAGTAATTGTAGAATACTTCTCTTTATTGATATCTTTAAGTTAATACAAACCCTATCTGCCCTACACATACAACTGTAGATGTCTGTGCACTGAGCTGCAGACTTCCACCCTAGGCCTTTACGCACTCAGCTGAAGAGCCTCTACCTAGATAATACCCAAGAATGCTTACACTCCAATGCTTCTTTTCTTACTTCATCCTTTGCCACTTAAATACTTAGAGCTTACTTACTTAGCCCCTTTTTATACAATCCCATGGTCCACGGACCATTGGTGGATCTTTATTGCCGACTTTAAAATTTACAAAATAAGGGTGGACAACTCTTTATGACTCTTGACACCTTCGTGCTCTGCGACCACAAAATGCAGATACTTTATAAGTTTATTACAAAATTGTCCCAAAACATGGGCTTTTAGCCCCAAAACTATCCTTGGGGGAACCCGTTCCCAACATTTAATTGCCACCCTTAGTTATGTTAGTTAATTTTTCATACAGATAGACTACTTGTGCATTTGAATAGAACTGATACCAAAACTAGGCATGGATACAATTGACACACTCCAAGTTGTGTAACTTTCCTAAGACCTGCAAAATCTAGATTATTGCTATAGAGCACACAATCTAGGCCATAAAAGTTTGTCTACTAACTTAATTAACTCAAGACTAAATCACAGAGCATAAACAAAGAGTAATTCATCTTTTCTCACGAGAACACAGAAAGGGATTCACTTAGGGTTTTGTTCATTCAAAATGTGTTGTTATAGAAAAGAACTTAGATTATAGAACAACATCTTCAGAGCACTTGACATTCCCATGATGTTACACAACAACACCATGCATAGCAACTAGACACCTTCCTAACTCATACTGTATCTAATCACACTCTTTGAAAATCATGAAGTAGCTAATCCAACGCTAGTAGTCCAATAACCAAATGTCTAAGGGATGAGAGGCAAAAGAAAAATCTTGAATGCAAAAAAAAAATGTCCCTTTCCTTCCTTGTTCCATCCATTTATCCTCACGATACTGACCTATTTATATTCCACTAAAACAAATCACTTCCTAGGACACTGAACTCTTCATCTTCCAAAACTAAACCAATTCACCTCCTCTTAACATGTAGAAATCCAAATTTGAATTTATGTCTCATTCTGTAATCAGGTCTAGCAGGGTTTATCCTATAGTATCATAATTGAACAACTACCAATTTTGATATGTCGGGAACTCCACATAGTGGGAGTATCCACACACGATCTTGGGAGTGTCAAAAACTCGAGAGTAGTTGTTTCTTTGATAAAATGTATCTATAAGAGTAGTAAAAACTACCAACTGGGTGTATCAATTGCTAACATAATATGTGCATCAACAATTTAAAAAACATTGGAGTTACAACACTTATTACAAACTCAACAAAAACTTGTTTTTAGATTATGAGGATTTCCCAAGGCCAAGGATGCTCCTGCATTAGAAACCTTTGGTAAGAAAATAAGAGATACTAAATCATGTGGTATTTCCTCCAAAGATTGTGTTATGTCCCTATAATACTAGTGTATTCCCCCATTATTATTGTCATTATAGCACTTATTGTTATTGTTCTGCCCATGTTGTCCCCATATTGTTATTATTGTGCCCTATAGAAGCCCAATATTGTTAACACCCATTATTAGTGTATTTCCCCATTATTATTGTGCCCCAAAGAAAGAAAATGGAAACACCTAGTAAACAGCCCGAAAGTTCTACTATGACGCATGAAGAAGAAGAAGAAATGCAACATGATATATCAAAATTATGAGACCAAGTGCAACAATTTTCTCTCTCACAAAGAGTAACCAAAAATGAAATGGAAGCTAAGATGGATGGTTTGAAGAATAGACTAAAATCAAACACGGAAGGATGAAGAAGGAATGGAAGCTAATATGGGTGACATGAAATCTAATATGGTTGACATGAAAGATTATATGGAAGATTTTAAGAATGGTTTAAAAGTAGGCATGGAAAGTTTCAAGAAATGTTTGACAAGGTTGCTACAAAAAATGTTTCCTAATGGTGAAAAGGTGTTAGATGAAACTTATGATGAGAAGAATAGAAATGTTAATCACAATTTCATAGACTCCAACATTGGATCGAGGATCCACGATGTTCAAAATATAGATATGAGGAATTTTGATGTCAAGGATCTTGTAACATGGATACTATAGATGGAACAATATTTTGTTCTCCACAATGTGCAAAACACACAAAAGGTACGCATTGCAACTTTATATTTGAAACCCAATCAGTTTGTATGGTATTGGTGGCTTTGCTCTCATAAAAAACTATCACTTGGTCAATTTCTATGGAGGAAATGATGGCACACTATGAGAATACAAAGAGCAACAACTTCTTTAGTCATTTGATAAATCTCAAACAAAAGGTTTCAATGGTGGAGCACACCGAGAACTTCCAAAAATTAAATATAAGGGTAAATGATATTCTATAGGAGCATAGGATTGATATGTTCATGGGGATCTTAAAGGATAAAACCCAACATGAGGTTTGCCTTTGGGAACCCGATTCATTGGAAAAGGCATTTAGGTTGGCAAGAAAAATTGAAAGCAACATTATGGAAACAAGGAATGCTACCACTCACAACTATAAAGATGGAAATGTTGTTGCCCCTATCCCTCCACACCCTACAAGATTGAAACCACAACAATTGGAAGAAAAAAGAGAAAAAGGGCTTTGTTATAGTTATGATAGAAAATACACTAAAGGTCATAAGTGTGCTAATAAGAAATTATTTTACATAGATTGTGAAGAGGATGAAGGAATGCAACAAGAAAGGAAAAAAGAATAGGATATACACCAGGAATCAACCATAGAGAAAGAAGACATGAATCCAACCATATCTCGTAATGCATTGGAGGGAATTACCACTCCTCAAACTCTCAAGATAGAAGGACATATGAAGAAGAAAAAGGTAATAATTTTGATTGATTTGGGTAGTACTCATAGTTGTATTCATTGTAAGATAGCCAAGGAATTAAATTGCTTCCTATATCCAACACCAGAGTTTCGAATGACGGTTTCAAATGGAGGAACCATAAATTTCTCTAGAAAGTGCCATAATATCAAGTTATCCATGGGATAATATGCACTGAATAGTCCAATGGTTTCCATTCCAATGGGCGGTGTTGATTTTTTACTAGGAGTCTAATCGCTACAATATTTGGGTACAATAGCTTTTAATTTTCAAGAAACTTTCATGAATTTTTTTTTGGAAGGAAATGAAGTTGAATTAAGGGGTACCACAGGGAAATCAGGAAACATAATAAACTCTAATGGCATGACAAAGCTTCTAAATAAAGAACAATGGGGCATAATTGCACAATTATGTTCACTAGAGGTTCCCACATTGAAATCATCTATTTCTCCAGATCTCCAAAAATTCTTGGACAATCATTCCAAGGTATTTGAGACTCCCAAAGGCCTCCCACCTATTAGTGATCATGACCATACTATTCATTTGATTCAGGAAGTGTTCCTCCAAACATCAGACCTTACAGATATCCCTATGCCCAAAAGAGTGAAATTGAATGTATGGTTGCAGAAATGCTGGAGGCTGGTATAATTCAACCTAGTCAAAGTTACTTCTTTTCTCTAGTAGTATTGGTGTACAAGAGGTATGGATCATAGAAAATGTGTTAATATTATATGGAACTCAACAAGCTCATTATTAAAGGTAACTTTCCCATTCCAGTCATTGATGAATTATTAGATGAATTACATGGAGAAATTTACTTCACCAAGTTGGATCTTCATCCACAGTATCATAAAATCAAAATCTAGACTGAAGAAATTATGAAAGCAACATTTAGAACTCATGAGGGTCATTATGAATTCTTGGTCATGCCTTTTGGCCTTACCAATGCAGCTTCTACATTTCAAGGTTTGATGAATTCCATTTTCAAACCCTTACAAAATTTGTGTTAGTATTTTTTGATGATATTTTAATCTACAACAAGTCTTGGAAGGATCATGTTTGACATGTTGTAAATGTGTTCAAACTATTGGAGGAGAAACAATTATATACAAAAACCTCCAAATGTTTCTATGGAGTACAGGAGGTGGAATATCTGGGTCATATTGTATCTCATGAAGGTTTTAAGGTAGACACTAGGAAAGTTAAAGCCAATAAGGAATGGAAAGTTCCCATGTCCATAAAGCATCTGCAAGGATTTCTCGGGTTGACAGGGTATTATCGCTAGTTTGTTAAGAATTATGGGAGAATAAAAGCACCCGTAACAACATTAATGAATAAATATGCATTTTCTTGGACTCCGGAAGCAATGACGGCCTTTGAACATCTTAAATAGGCAATGTGCCAAGCACCGGTATGAGTTACGATAGACATCACGAAAACCCTTGTTGTGGAATGTGATGCCTCAAGAAATGGAATTGGTGTTGTCTTAATACAAGAAGGAAGATCCATTTCTTTTTAAAGTTGTCCAATCAAAGGAAAGTTTTTACACAAAGCTATTTATGAGAAGGAAATGTTGGCAATACTACATGCACTTAAGAAATGGTGACCTTACCTAATGGAAATACACTTCAAGGTAAAAATGGATCATGATAGTCTTAAATAATTTTCAGAACAAAGATTATCTTCAGAAGAGCAACAAAAATGGGTCACAAAGATGTTGGATTATGACTTTGAAATCATCTACAAAAAAGGGAAGCAAAATGTTGTTGCATATGCACTCTCAAGAAAGGGTGAGTATCTGGAAGCATTGTTTGTGCCATTTCTATTATCCAACCATATTTGATAAATGAAGAAAGGGATGAATGGAAGAATGAGAAGAAGTGTGGGAACTCATTCAAAAGTTGTAGAAAAATCCCAATACATCTGACATTCAGCTGGAAAAATGAATCGTTATGGTACAAAGATCGCTTATACCTCTGTAAGAATTCCCAACTCAAACAAAGATTATTCTAGAATAAGCCTTTTATTATTTCATGGAATAAATTTTCTTCTCTAACTCCCAAGTCCTATAGAGCTCAATGTTGGTTGGTTTAACATATGCATGTGAAATTTGTTAAGATTAGAGCTTCAATAGTAGATGATAATTTTTATCCCTTACCAACATTGGTACAATACTCCATTAATCATTGCTCAGTATTGTTATGTTGGAAAAGGAGAGTCATACATTTAATACCAAGTGGTGGTATCAATAGAATTAGCAGGCTTCTTTAGAGTTGACCATGTTATATGCATATCTATTAGTTGCATATACAATTATACAGGTAGATATAAAGGGACAAAAATATACTAGATAATCTATGGTATAAGATAAAAAACTAAAAAATGAGCATGCATATAATCAAAGATAAAAGGATTTCATCTATTTTACCTTTTCATAAGCCATATTTTTTTTGTCATTTAACAACTTTAGGGCCATCCATGGAAGGGTTCCTCGCACACCACCAGAATTGAGAGAGCTTGGTTCAGGAACCCTTAGGATAGTATATCATGGAAAATGGAGGGGAAAAAATGTTGCAATCAAATGGATAAATACTAATTTATTTATGGGAAGACCATCTTAGCAATATTTTTTGGTGAGAGAAAAACACTTTTTGAGATTTCTCCTTAGTAGTTGTTAGCTATATGATATCATTCTTTATGTTCAAGTCCCCTTAGATACTGAGCATAGCTAAATTAACTTTGTTATTACTCAAAGTGCTAATTTTGGAGGGAAAATTTCATGATTGCACAAATTCATCATCTAAATGTTGTTGCTTTCTATGGTATTGCACCAAATAGATTAGGGTGAACCTTGAAAACAATAACAAAATACATGGTGAATGGCTCACTCAACCAGGCCTTGCAAAAAAGGATAGATGTAGATCTTGAACACATTCTTTGAATAGATCAATTTTCCTTGCCTTCACACGTCCAAATAGAATGGGAATGGTGAAAATACCTGTGAACAACGGTAGCCGATATAATCATTTAAAGGTGAGATGAGATTTTGTACTACAAATTAGACAAAACTTTCAAGATGTTTAGCCACATCTTACTAGTCATTTAAATTGATGAAGAGAGATGTGACATCCTTTTATGCATTTCTAGCCTATATGTCATCATTTATTTTCTAGATGTTTTTTATAAGGTGTTTCTAAGTATTAGTAGTTCTATTTTTTCCCCTCTTAGTTTGTGAAAAATTACATATTCTAGTAGGAATAATCTTGCCATCAAACATGAGTTCAATCCATACCTGTGGGATGGAAGGTTGGAAACAACTCAACCTCAAGTGGTTGTTGCACATGAATTTCCTTTAAATGCCATATTGATAGAGAATATCAAGTTGTTTGATGAAGAGTAAAATTTGGAACTTTCCCTTGTAGCATTCATTTAGAATTTTTTATCTTTTCTGATGTGTAGGGACGGTCTCTCCATACTAGATTTCTATTATTGGAAGACATTTTATGTCATAAGTAGATGAGACAATTTGTTTTGTTTAGTGTTGACTTCATGGGGCCTGACTAAGGTTTAGTGTTAGTTAGTCAAACAAATCGCTACACTACTGGCCCTTTCAGCATCAACGCGCAGAGCGCAGACCGAAGTCTCACCGGAAGCAGTATGGGGGGGATGCTGGAACCAAGTTTCCGTACGTTGAGATGGTTGTGATGTTAGTTTTATACTCTCATCTCCTCCTTTCGCGTAGGTTTTAAGCCTTAGGGATCTATTAATCTACCCTTTATTTTTCCCTTCAGTACCTCCATGAAGGTGTATGATTGACCTTCGCGTAGCCCTAACCCATGATCTAGGTACTTCCGCACAGCTATGACATCGTATTGTATAGGTTCCCAGGTTATCTGAAATGTTTTACTTATCTTACTAATCAATCACAGTTAGCACCACTTAAACTGATACCCTTACTTGCGTTCAATTAACCAACACAATCACATATATTCATGCATCACATAAACATTGTAAATTAAACCCAAAACACAATATAACGAGATGCATTAACAAGAACCAAATACATAGTAATTGCATAATACTTCTCTTTATTGACATCTTTAAGTTAATAAAGACCCTATCCGCCCTACGCACACAGCTGCAGGGGTGCACACACTCAGCTACAAACTTCCACCCTAGGCCTCTGTGCACTCAGCTATAGAGCCTCTACCTACGCTAAGACCCAAGAACACTTAGACTCCAATGCTTCTTTTCTTACTTCATCCTTCGCTACTTAACTACTTAGAGCTTTCTTACTTAGCTCCTTTTTATACAATCCCATGGTCCGCAAACCATGGGTGGATATTTATAGCTGACTTTACACTTTACAAAATAAGGGTGGACAACCCTTTATGACTCTTAACACCTTCATGCTCCGCGACCACAAAATGTAGACTTTACAACTTTATTACAAAATTGTCCCAAAACATGGGCTTTTAGCCCCAAAACTGTCCTTGCGGGAACCCGTTCCCAATAGGACCCCAACACAAACATGGTGACTCACCCTTGATTGAATCTGCGGGCATGGAGCTCTTAGCGCGAAGACCTCCGAGCTCGACCTTTAAGATGGTAACCTCGGCGGTGAACTGTGCAGCCACCTACTTCGCTTCTTCATCCAACTACTCTATCACTTGTCCTGAACCATCAGCTTGGAGCTTCTCCTAGGTTTCTTGCTGATTAGCAAGCTTGCCTTCAATATAGGTCATGACCGAATAAGCCTCATCCAACCAAGGCTCCAAGCGCACCTTCAACACCACTTCTTTGTGTTGCACTGCATCTACCTATTCTTTCAATATTTCAGCCTCCTGCAGCTTTTCCAGTCTTTGCGTGAGAGCGATGGTGTGTGTTGTAACTTTTAATTCATCATAGCACTATTTTAGTTCTCACACCTTTGTCTCAAGTTGTTCTACATTAGGATCTTCCTCAATGCTCGTCAGGATGTCAAACATTTGTTCAAATAGTTGTATGTAGTCTGCTACTGCACTGTCTACCACTACTATCACCTCTATGATGGCGATTGCACATTGCTCCTTTACTTTCAGTGGAGTTGAAGGTTGGACCTTCAATTATAAATCTGCAATCTGTAGGTTCAACTCCAGCTAAACCTTAGCCAGCTCTGTGTGAGCTTCACACACTCTTTTAGCAAGCTTTGTAGACCTATTCATTTGCCTCCACATCCTTAGGAATGACTAATTCGGGGACCATTCGGTAGGCCTCCCTAATAGCCTTAATCATGCACATATTTATGTTAGTGAGGTCCACTATTGAAGTGAGGGCAGTGTCTTGCTACAGGGCCATCTATTCATTATTAATCTTCTCCTCGCTGATTACCTATAAAGCACACTGTTCATGAGTCCTCAATTCCGCAATCACTCCATCCTATAGTAGGTGGAGCACCTCGCTAGGGAGCACTACCAAGTTCAACCCCACTCTCTTCAAGGCACTAAAAGTGGGCCTGTTAGCTTCATTTTCTATGATCAGTGATCCATCCGGCAGCACTATGACTCGAGACTCCATCCCACGCAGCATTTTGGCAGACTTTGAAGTACCAATAGAGAGGCTAGTTGACACCATGCTAGCCTATGATGCACAGATTTGTAGCTCCTGTAGACCCATTTGGATGGCCCCGAGTAGTTGTTTTTGCTACTACTCAAACTGCTACAAGACCTCCGCAATGACATCCTACACCTTATTTCCAATGTCATGCAAATATCCATTTGTTAGGGTGAATGGGTCCAGTGACATCTTGTTGGCCTTGGATTTCTTTTGTGGCCCCACTTTTTCTTGTTCTCTTGGATGTTTGATGTGGTTCGACGTCTTCTCCGAGTTTGCTCCTTGCTGCTCTATTTTCTCATCTGTTTCTTCTTTCGTTTCGGGCGAAGGCAACCTCACGCCTTTGCCAAAGCCATGCTCTATTTCTCCTGCCTACTTTTCTGCCTACTAGGCAGCATCACGCTCTACGTGGACCTTGTAAGCAACCTCCTTCTTCCTCTTCTCAGCTAGCTGCACCATCTTGAGCTTAGCCTCCTCCTTTTTGCAGTGTGTGGTAGACTTACTCGATCCCACCACCATGTTTGAGGAAATGCACCACTTTGCTATCTAGCAATCAAGAGCTGCATCAATCACGTCATCCATTGGCAAGTAAGGCAAGTCATACCATGTTTACTTAGGGTCCTTCCATTCCCTGATTGATACATGTTGAAAGTTTGCCTTGAACTCTGCGTACTCCTACAATTTAGCAAACACAGTAGGTGACAACCACAATTTGTGATTGATAGCCATGCGAATGTTCATTTCCATCAAGATTCAGAAGATCTTGCTATCCTTGATGTGGTGAGCATCCTTGGTCACCCACAGCGAAGCATACTTCACTAATTCTGGCAGGTCCAATGCGACCGAGGGGAATTCACTGTCTTTTGACAGCTCCCAAACTACCAGCATAATAGACAGAAAGAGCCACACATATTGGAAGCTCTTGCTAAGCACCTGTGCCTCGCGGAAGTTCACAAGGAACTCACCGTAGAGATAATGTACCCAATTAAACTGGACTCCTTTGGCACATTAGGTTGCAAGAGCAACGACTAGTGCCAGCACTTCACTTTTGTGACACTTCCTCATAACCTTTCTTACGAAAATCTACATGGCCACCTTAACTATAGGATCGTAGGTACTTGAGATGGCATAGCCTCACGGCTTCTTCACGAGCTTGAATTTTTCCTTCATGGTCTCCACGAGGGCCTACTCACCACCTTTTTCACAAAACATCATGGCCAAATTTTCCCTTGTGTAGGGCAACCGCGTGATCTAATGGATTAGCCTGTCAGTGATCGGTATCAGCTCCTCTAGCCACAGACACCCATCGTGCACCAAGTATAGTAGCTACTTGATGACCAATACTATAATGGGTGCGCGATTATAGTGTGGCACCCATAGTAGGTTGAGCAGACCTACCTTGTCTACTCCCTTGAGCCACTTCCGCGGTTCTAATGCAGTCATCCCATTGGTTGCGTCAACAATGCGGCACATTATTTTCTCTGTCACCGAGTGCGAGAACATCTCATGGCTAGCTAAGTCCCAATCTTCCAGTTTTAACAGAGGAACCTGCCCCAAGTGCGGGCCTTCAAAGACAATCTCCTCTAGCAGCAGAGGGGTGTGCAAGGCGACCTTGCTCTTGTCAATGTCCTTCGGCACCTTGGTCTTACCCTTGTGCGGAGGGGCGTACTCGAGCAACTTAGTGATAGGGTCAGAACCCTTGAATACAACTTCCTCCACTTCCACACACAAATCCTCATCATCCATCAGGATGTTCTCAATTTCTTCCTCCTCCAGATCCAAGTTAATGGCTTTGTTCTTTTCCTATGCAGTAGGCTTGTCCTTCAGTGAGTTTCTTCTGGGTCACACGCGTACCGGTATTGTAGCCTGCTTGCCCTTCTTATCCTTCGTACTCTCCTTAGTTGGGGACAACTTTGGTCTAGGCATCCATGGTGATTTGGGGACTTCAGCTAATACCTATGTACCCTCGAGAGCATCTCCCTCTACCTCCCTAACAACCTCTGGCACAACCCCCTCTGTTGTCATTACTTCAGCGTCCATAACTGCGGATTCTGGGATAAAGTCATGAATGAAATTATGGTTGGATTCTAGGAATCAATCAAACACTAGGTAGTCAAGCAATACTTCAAGGAATGTGTGAATCATGCATTTCTGAGAGCTCACCAACTCAATGTTCAAAATGCCAAGTGTTTTTCTTTGGGCCTTCACCTATAAGTTATAGGCCATTTTGAATTCAAATATGACCGTTCCCCCCACATTCAGTTCATTAATGCCAGATTGGTAGCATATTTTCAAGGATCTTACCCATAAAGTTTGTCTTAAATGCTGGTCACCCTCTCCATTTGATCGCATTCTTATCATCAAATCATGAACAGTGACTTTAACAATCATTTTCTGACTAACCTGCACAATATTTCCTTGGGTAGTTTAGCTCTCTTCGTGTTGTCGTGAATCTTGTGACATTTCTTCGTTCTACACAATCCTCCAATCACGCAGTTCCCCAACTCGGGCAGTGTAGTTTATAGTCCTACGCTTCCTTTCAGCTGCCTAGAGCACTGAGACTATGCTGCCTTCATATAGTCACCTAGCCAAATCACCGATGTATGGCTTCAATACGCTACCATTCACCTTTCCTGGGAAGGGATCTCCATTCAATTTAACCAATTGAATTGCTCCACTGTCGGTAATATCCTTCATAACATAGGGCCCTAGCCAGTGCATTCTAAATTTCCTTGGAAATTTATCAAACCTGCTGTCATATGGAAAAACTAGATCATTTACCTTAAAGGTGCATAGCTTAATGTGTTGATCATGCCATGTTTTTTCACAGTGCTTTTGGACCTGTTGGTGAAATGCAACCATAAATATTTCTTCCTCAAGCTTAGAAAGTTGTGCGAGCCTTTCTTCCAGAGCTCCGCGATCCGTCATACCTGTGAGTGCCACTATGTGTAGACTAGGAACAATGTATTCCATGGGCATCACTACTTCAACACCATATACAAGCCTAAAGGGTGTCTATCCAGTCAACATTTTGCATGTCATCCAATAGGCCCATAGTTTTGTGGGTATGTGCAGGTCCCAATTTCTTCGCTGAGCGTTGCAAACCTTGGTCAGCACATTCTCCAACACATTATTGAATGCTTTCACTGTCTCATTCACATGTGGGTGATAAGGCATGCTTTTCTAGTGATATACCTAAAATTCCTTCATCAGCGCATTGATCGTTCCATTCAGAAAGTGCGTACCACAATAACCCATCGAAATTTTTAGACACCCAAATCGCATCAGTACATACTCAAAAAGAAACATCATAGCGGTCACTTTTCCTACATAATGGCCTCTTGCAGTGTCCCCATGAGTGTCCACGAGGATACTGCAACTTTCAAACTCTGGTACATATCATTGTAATACTTCATCAGACCCCATTTTGTACAGATGTCCAACAATGATAGAAAAGCTTGCCGCGCGCTCCACTAACTCCTTTTTCTGCTAGATGGTGTAGCCTTCTAAGGTGGTTCCTGTCATTAGGAAGTGTATGATGTCTTCAAAGTGACCATCTATGACATGCACTACAAATAGCTACATGTGAGGCTATCCCTCCTCCAAATTAGTGGGCTCTTCCCCCATTTTGATGCACGAAAAATGGTCTGGTCCCGTGTTCAGTTGTCCAAGCTTCATAATAAATTCAAAATCATACTCATGGAACAATAACAACCACCTACAGATTCTCCCCCCCAACACAAGCTTATTGACTAGGTATTTCAACGCAGAATGATTTGTGTACATATTAAAATGCCCACCTAGCAAATAGTGTCTAAAATTCTGGAGCATGTATACCATGGCTAATCCCTCGCACTCAGTGGTGGAATAGTTCTTCTCAACCGTGGATAACCTCCTGCTTGTGAACACTATAGGGTCTTCTAATTCTCCCCTCCCATCCTTTGTAAGTACTACTCCCAGTGCTATACATGATGCGTCAACATGTACATGAAACTCCTTCCAATCCGAGAAGACTAAAATTAGTGTTGTGACCATTTTTCCTTTCAATACATCCAAGATTTTTTGACAGTCCTCATTCCAATAGAACATGACATCCCTTTTCAACAACTCCTCTATAGGCGCGGTGATCTGAGCATAGCCCTTGATAAACTTCATGTAGTACCCTGTATGTCTCAAGGTTGTGCACAGTTGTTTTACACTCCTTAGCAGCTCCAAGTTAAGTATTACTATGATCTTTGTGGGATATACCATTCGTCCCTATCTACAAACCACATGACCTAGCAGAGTCCCAAAAAGCACACAAAATAGAGATTTCTTCAAATTGAGCACAATCTGGTATCTTCGAAAGGTATCTAGCATTAAGCATGAACTTGCCACATGATGTTTTTCCAACCCAAACATAGTCCAGTCATCAAAGTACTCCTCCAGAAACTTATGAATGAATTCTTTGAATGTAGCAATGACTACGTGCAAAAAAATCGTAAGCACATTCTTTAATTTGAAAGGCATTACAATGTACTAAAAACATCCCCATTCAGTCATGAAGGTCATCTTGCTTCTATATTCAGGCATGATTTTGATCTAATGGTACCCAGAGAACCCATCAATGAAAGAGTATGCTTCCTCGCCACCTAAATTATCCAATGCCTCATCAGTGAACGGAGTCGGGAAAGGATCATGCACACAGGCTTCATTAAAATTCTTGAGATCTACACATATCCTTATTTCATCCTTTTGGCTTATTTTCCTATGCCACCATTGGTCTCACCCAATTAGATTCTTCTACAGGCTCAATGATGCCTACTGCAAGCATCTTTTCCAACTCTAAGTAGACCTTCTCCTTATACTTTGGATTAAGACGGTAAGGTCTTTGCTTAACCGGCTTCGCATCGGTTTTTAACATGATCTTCATAATGCCCAAGTCTCCTATTATACCCTTTAGCTCCATAAACTTGGTAGGGAACAAATCTTGGTATTCGCAGAGCAATTTGATGACCGTATCTACCGTCGCACCATCCTATTAATCTCTAATCTTCTCGAATTTGGTCTCCGACTCCATACCAATATTTACTTGTTTTGTTTTTAGCTGTGCGGTTATATTAGGATTCAAGATCTATGATCCTTCAACCTCATGCTGACCTTCAATTTCAAGGATATTAATCTTTCATGGGTCCTTGTCTTCTTCTTCAGCAATCACGTTATAGCATTCCAGCGTGTGGCTCAACTAAATGGTTCAATCGTGCTAAACCAGATCCAAAGGATCCCATGTTATCCTAAATATTGCTACTTTAACTTCTTGTAGCACTTCATCAATACATTCAAACCCGTATTTGAAGCTAAATGTCATTATGAACCCTTTGCACAGAATATCCCACTCGCCTATGCCATGCCAAAGCTCTTTCTCCAAGTACCAGTTCATCGGGATGAAATCCAAGGTGTGACAAAAAAAGTGTACCCAATTGCATTGGGGTTTCACTCTATAGGCCTTAACCCATTTGGCCAAGTGTGCATGCAGATCATCCTTCCCTTCATACTTGTCTATCATTTGTACCTTTGGCTTCCAAAGCGTGTTCTCATCATCCTCCTACACTCACACCAATCATCGAAGCTACCCTTGTGCGTACCCTACCACCTCGGAGATGTAGCACGTAGTGCCCAGTCCAAAGCCTAGAAGCACTGCTTCTCGGGTACTTCCCTCTCAAATGCATCCAAAAATACATCCATATCATTCAATGCACATAAGTGGGTAGATTTCTTACCTCTAACGACACACAATGCAGCGACCAGGTCATCATGTTATAGCTCAACGTGGTTACTTCATGTAGTTGATTCTTCCAGCACTCTAATTCCTCGTCTGAGTCTGAGTTGCATGAACTCTCATGATCTCATGTAATTGGTTCATCCACTGTCAGATTCGTTCAATCTTGGTCTCGCGTTGTTATATTATATATGTAATCCAAATCATCATCACTTTCGCAATCGCGGACTAGTTTAGTATAGTGCAATCCTTCAGCGGGATCTAGGGGTACTATTATGAGAAGTGATTTCTTTTCAAATATCATATTTCACTTCTTTAGGTTTATTACCCCATTCAAGTGAGTAGCCCAATCAATTCCAAGGAGCACATGGTAGGGGTTATTATCATCCACAACTTCTATCACTTCAAAGTCATCCAATGAGCTCGTGCCTTCAATATCTACAGTTACACCTTGCAGCCATTCCATGGGGATGATCTTCTGCTAATTCGCCATCCTTTGTTGAATTGGAGACCATTGTAGCATGGGTCTCCCCATCCACTCCCAAGTCTGCTTCGGCAAAATGTTCGCATTTGACCATAGATCCAAAATAACTTGATCCATTTCATTTTCTCTTATCTGTGCAGCGAGTCATATCTCACACCCTGTCCTTGCTTTATGCTTACCATTATTTCGCACCATGCACAGTTCACCTGGAGTGTTTCTGGCGCATCTATTTATAAGTTCCTGTAACCCCTTCACAGCCTTGCTATCCTGCAACAACTTCTTGCAGGTCTCTAGAAAGGTCATAAGCATAGAAGGGTCCATTTCCTAAACAGGCTTGTCTCGGCTCCCTGAGGTAGAGGCCTCAACGAAGCTCTTTTTGACTTCCATGAACGTTTCACCTGCACACTCCAAATCAAATTCAGCCTCCTTCACCAGAGCTTTGCGAACCCATGTGCTATCTTTAGGCTATTTCCCCTTATCATCACCCAATGAATTTATGCTTTAGAGCATTATATTCACATTTGGATCCTCTTCGTGAGGCTCAAACCTCATCATCTGTAGGTTCTGATTTAGTTGTGGTGGTAGCACACCTTTGTCGCTTATCCTTGTTATCAGTGTAGGACAGTCCTCCATCTCATGATCAAACTGAGTAGAATATTTTCATGATGGACACGTTGGGTTCATACATTCACAGGCATGGTGTCCTGACCCTCCGCAATTGTAACAGATCAGCTGTCCCTGACCTCTTCCAGGTCCTCTTCCACCTCAGCCCCGTCCGCGCCCCTAAAAGCCTATTCGCGCCATCCCAGTGCTTTGGTCAGGGGGAAGCATTTCTGTCTGAACTCTATAGGTGGGTGTTATGTCCATCATCAATTCATAACTTTGGTAGTTTCGCTCATCATGCCCTACTAACCTGCAGAAGTTGCAGAACAGTTATTGCGGTGTTTGTACAAATTTCTGTAGCAAATGACAATTATCAATTGTATGCTTCCCTGCTACCTGACATATAGCACACCACAACAAAGGCCCCGTGCTTGGTCCTACTTGGGCTTCTAGCCTCAAAGGCATTGGTCCTCCTCCTACAATATTGTTTGCAAAGACTGTGCAGTGGTCTTTGTCATGCCCCTAACCTTTACATTTCAGGAAACATATCTCTTCACATGCCTCTGATCAAACTACTCTCTCCTGCTTCAAAACTTTACATTTCAAGGGAAAGATTTTGCAACTATGCATGGATCTGCTAAACCCCCATATTTGGATCTTGCATTGGTGTTTCATTCTATCTTATTGCAATCTCCAAGGCCTCTTCTTGATTCGTAATATTCTGTTGTGACATTGTAACCCTTAGGTGTGGTAGGAGCAAAGCCATGAACCACTCACGATGTTATCCATCTGTTAAGTTCATATTAGCTTGGTGTCTCACCTAGTTTTAGCATGATTTCCTTCAACCCCACAATTGACTGTGCCTCAGATTTAGGCTTACTGAACTCTTTATTCAATGCGGTCTAGATTTCTGCTACCACAGTGTTTGGGTTATCATTAGAGTACTTGATGTGCCACGTTAGTGCGCGATCTTGCAAAGTGCTAAATGTTATAGACATATTTGGGCACCGCAACCCCAATCTTATATGTCCATAAACCAAGGGCTTCTAAGCCCATAAAAGTGTTGTTTCATACCCTAAAGGAAGAAGGTCATCTGATTACATCATCTCCCAGAAGTTCTCCATGAAAAACTGCTTAGAACTGGTCAAAACTAGACCATCTCACCTACTGCACATAGGGGGTGTGATGCATACTTAAAATCCCTTCTATAGGGTGCGATGGATGAGAGTAGACAAATGGAAGAGATAGTTTGCAACATGGATGACCATGGAATCTTCCAGAAACTTCTTATGTGACACTTGCCTCTATGAATCCGCCCAGGGATGAGTAAGAGATCATGAAAACTCCAAGTGGAACTGAGAACTATTAGAGAAATGACACTAATCAAAAACCCAGAAGCTGACTCACCCACCTGCAAACATTTATATATGGATCCCTCATCCTAGAGATCCGAAGGTTGGAATTTTTCATCTTTTAAGGAAGTGTTGTTGGTTTTTCTGTGGAACATCATAGTGTTGGGTGATCTAGATTTTCATGAGGTGAAGAGGGCTTTCATGTTGGGAGGATGGTTTTGGGTCGGATCAATGGGTTGTAATCCTCTCTTCTAGTACTTCTATTAATAAAGCTATTTGTGTTTTCCTCCATATTCTTGTATGTCTTTAAATCATGAATTGATATATGCATTTGTATGGTCAATATATATCTGATCCTATATTGTTTATGATTATAGATCTCTATGCTTTGATGGTATTATGTTGCTTTGACTCTACAAGTGTTCTTTGAAGTGGGACAAGCAAGGAAGGAGCGGCAAAGATCTATCAAAGGGGAGAGGAAACAAGCAAGGAGCCAAGCAGAACTGAGGTTGGTACTCTCTGCTTCTCTCCCATATATTTCTCATAAAGGAAAACGCAAGGAACTTTAGTTTGTTTGTTTCTAAGATAGTTACCCATCTTAGTGGGACTAGCAGCTCTGAATAGACACTAGTTTTCCCAATAACAAAATGGCAACTCTGTTGGGGAGTGAATAGCTTGTTCACTTGTTTCTAGTTTGTTTAATTTATAAACTACAGACGGAGCCTGAAGTAAGCCAGCTAGCCTTCAAACTGATTTTGCTATGCAAATGCAAAGTAGATAAATGCTGCTTCAGTCAATCTCTAGGTTAGTTTATGAATTAAACATCTGACCTGCAAACATCCTAAGTGCCCTGGTGGTGGCTCAAGTAACCTCATTAGATTAGCCCCTATGCTTTGTATTTACTGACTATCATTAACTCAGCCTAAATCCCTGAACTAAGCTGCAAACTATGAGCAAAAAACCAATCCCAATCTCATCCCTAGACCATCGCACTATCTCCCTTTGACAATCTGGATGCATCACACCTCCCGTGTGATGTAGGTGAGATGCATCCCTGTTTCCCTTTGTTACAGGTGCGATGATCAGAGAAGACTATTTCTGCCTCTAGATTTTGGTTTTTTCTTCATTGTCTTTAGCTTTATTCAGTAGTTTTGTTGTCTGTGATCAGTATACCACTGTTGAAACTCCCTTCCTTTGCATTATTTTGCCTCCATTGTACAAATAATTGTGAATGTTTTTATGTATTTTTTGCCATTTCAGATCTCTTTTGCAAATAGTAGCTTAATCGAACTGTCGTCTTTTGATTTGAAAGTGTTGCAAGTGTCGTTTTCAGTCAAAGAAAAGAATCCTCCTCTTTTTGATAGTCAATTACATTGTTTCTCTTGTATTTGATTTGAATTAATAGTATTTCAAGTGTCGAAAGAAATTTTCAATTCAAAATCGCAAAGTGTCGTCCTTGTCTTCCTTTCATCTTTTGAAAAGAAAATTGTTGGTACTGTCACTTTGAAAGAAAAGATAGTTCAGATTTGTAGTTAGCATTCTTTTTGTCATTCACACATTAAGAAAGTGAAAAACAAATACATGCATGTGCATTTACATTTAGAATGCTTGTGGAGATTGATTTGGGACATTGCATCTTAGTGTGTGCTCTCTACTCTATGTTGAAATAATTTCACTTCTTTTTCCTTAGTAGCTAGGATTTTCATTGCAAAAAGAAGAGTAAACGATTGTTTATCATCTTAGATTGCATATTTAGGAATTGTATATCTACATCACATGGTGAACCTTAAAGGAAAACTTCTTAAGAAAGATCCACTATAAAATAAATTTCAATGAACATAAAAATGCTTTGGAACCTAATGCACAACATTTAGAAGTCTAGGCTAGAGACGTATTCTGGCATCGTAAAGCCTGGTAACTATCACTTTCATCATAGGTTGGGTGATTCCTCCTCTTTGAGATGATAAGTGCTAGTACGAACTTGTGCTCCCACGTACCGTCGAGTATGTATTGGGAGACCACAATAGGCTATATCTTTTATCCTTAGGAAGTCATGTCTGCCACCCTATTGATCACAATGCACTGAACACAACATTCGAGAAGATTGACTGCCGTACCGTAAAAATTATTCTATAGTTTTTCAATTGGTTTGGTAATCCCTCTGTCTAGATTTCTAGAGTAGTCAATTTTGTTCGTTTTTAGACTCCTTAAAAGAAAAGGTCCATCTAAGCACTTGACACTTTAGGCTAATTAAAAATTGAAGGCGACTAGAGTCATCTTTAGCTTTTTCTCGACTCTCAAAAATTGAAAAAGCAAGTTGTGTCAAAGCATCATAAAATTTATTTTAATTGGAATAACATCAATGTTCCCTCATTGATCTTAGGTTGAGAAAATGGAGTCCACCAACCAAGCATTTCCCCTTGGGGGAAATCCTAGTCCCTTCTCCTCTTGGGGAGATGTTGGTGCACCTCATATGGCCACATTGTCCCTTCCAAGACTAACAATTGGCCTACCAGTATGGATCTTCTCAAACTCTATCATTCAAAGCATCGTGTTTCCTGAGCAATCAAATCAGAAACCAGATGATACTAGAGTTACCCCCCAACCTTCTACTTTGTTTGTTTCTCCCTTTCCTTCTTCCTCTTTTCTTGCTGAAGCTAGTAAAGCTGAAGACCAACTAACTGAGAAGAAGAAGAAAGGGAAGGAGAAGAAGAAGAAGAAGCCAATGGAAAAAGGGGGTAACCAAGCTCATCTAGCGAAAATCCACACACTACACTGTCCAAACCTAAATCTCCATGTGTCATTTGCAAAGGGGACCACTATCATCAAGATTGTCCTTGCATCCCATGGATCTTAAGGGACTGGTCTCCCTTCTTGCATAGTCCGGTGTTGTCAACCTCTGATGATCATGTTGAGAGTACACCATCAAATAGTGAAAATGAAGTCAATGGATGAAAGGAAGATCTAAATTTCCTTGTAGGTTGTGTGAAGGCAATCATTCCATCCACCGTTGTCCCTTCCTAGACAAATCTAAAAGAGTCTTGGATAACCATCTTGCTTCACCGCTACGGTTTCCTCCTGGATACAAGAAACTCTTGCCAAGTCCATCAATAGTTGAAAATCTGACTGACACACCTTTGTGGTCAGTCGAAGCATCTATCATTGAAGATAAACCCTTTGATTCCACACCGGACCATAGTCAACAAGTCGAGAGGGCAATCGACCTAGTCCTGTCTTCAGAAGGGCTACCTTCAAATGATACAGTCACCAAAGATAAGGAGAACATCATAGTTCAAATTATTTTTGTAAACATAGACTCCAATGAACATGGGAGCAATCTACCCATTCCCTTACCACAGGAAGGAAGTTCATCAGAGATGTATCCGGCCATTTATTTGGTCCCACCTCCAAGCAACCTAGTCATTTCCTTTGATTGGAATCTACTAGGCAGACCCCATCTACCATCTAACGTACCATTTCGAATCATAGTACAAGCTTACATAATGGTCATGGTTGGTACTATCATAGATGAAGGGGCTTCTATGAGTATCCTTTCCTCAATTTCTTGGAAAGTGCTTGGTTCGCCATCTCTTCTGCCTAAGATTCGAAATATAACAGGCTTCAACAAAGGAACTAGTCGACCGTTAGGGATCCTTCCAAATTTTCCTATAACATTGAGAAGGAAAACCATTTATCTGAATGTAATGGTAGTCCAAGGAGCTTTAGAATATAATTTACTCCTTAGGCGTGACTACATTTATAGCATAGGAGCTATTGTTTCCTCACTCTTTCGAGTGATGTGTTTTCTACATGAAGGTAGAATGGTCCAGCTCATAGACTAGCTTTCATTCCCCAGTTCACATAGCTAACAGTCAAGTGCCATCCCTAACTAGTATTTTTGCACAAGGAATGTCTCATCAATCTACAGTCTGTCCAAATGATGAGCATCAGTGATTCGGTGATTGTGACTAAAACGCAGGAGGCATGCGCCCTGGTCTACTTTGGCAAGAAACCCCTAGATATAAGGTAGGTTTCCACGTAGGAATATGACTAGTCTGACAATCCTGTCCGCTTAGGAAAATGGATCAGACTGGAAAAGGATTCCTCCATCAAAAGTTATGTCTATTCACAACAGAGCTGAGGAAGTGTTTTGTCTGCAAATGAATGGTAAACTAAAAGCTCTATTTCATTATACCTGGGGGCATGCAAACCTTTTTGCATGCAAGTGAAAAGCGACCATTTAGTTTCTTAGTTTGTAGGCTCTTAACCCTTTAAACTCATAGGTTGGTCATTCCTAGCTTGCATCAAAAAAGGCTCTGGAGCAAAGTTGCGAATGGGGAAAGCTCCCTAAAAAATGAACCTACTGATGAGACATCCTTATTATATGACTAGCACGAGCAGTTTTACGTGAAGTTCAAGCTTGTTAAAAAATAAACCTAGCAATGAGCATATGTTCCACCAAAGTTTAAGCTCATTAAAAAATGAAACCACCTTTGGTAAATAACCATTACGATCATATTATTATTAGCTTTTGAGCCTTGGTGGTGTTCTTACCATCACCTCCACTCTTTTTTAGCTGATCATATGCCTCCATTTGATTGTTTACCCCTTTTGAGGAACAACTTTGATGAATGATCCTATTAGCCACCTTTTTTACACTGACGTGATTGAAAAGTTCCAAACCTTACTTGGAACTAGCTGCTATCCGAAAACATCACTCGTTCCTCAAAAAACGAGTCTCCTTTAAGCTCTTTTCATCTGACTCATAAAATATGAAAATATTGTCGAGAAATTGGCCTCTCTAGCTCGTTAATGTGATTGGAAGTGCCATCCCTCCTCTAGATTTTAATCTTTTTGGACCTGAGGGATCATTGCACAAAAATATTGATGGTTTGTCTTGTTCAGCTCATTAAAACTATCGAAAAGTCATCCCTTTCATATTATTTTATACTTTTTCAAACTTAAGGGATTATGCTACAAAAAAGGATTACTGGAGTTTCCTTTCCGTCTTTTTTCAGGCTCTCTAAAATTTAAAAGGACCGAGTTATCTTTGTCGTTAAACTCATTAAAACAATAGTGACAAACTTGTCCATGCAAACAAGAGCGAGTTTCACTGTCGCTAGGCTCGTTAAAACATAGCGACAGGTTTTCCCGTAGCGAAAATTATAGAACAAGCATATGTTATCCTCCTCAAGCTTGACAAAAATAAAGAGGCACTGGTCAGAAATGACTGGGGAAAAAATTGGGAAGAAAACTTGAAGAAACATTATTGGTAGCAAGTCGCTCTTGAACGTGACACTTTCACTCCATTGCTATGATTGAGTCAGGTTGCGTTATTTCGTTCACTGGTCATATCACCATTGGTCCACCGTACCATACATTTTTTGGGTTAATGTTACCAATCCATTTTAGTGTCGCCGATATTAAGAGAAGTCACTCAGAGAATTCACCAACCCAGCTTGTGTCTAATCTGCTACAATACCTTCATGCTTCATTCTTTCATGACCGCCACCGTAAACCTTATATCATCAGATCGTTTTCACCTCCACAAAATAATTTGCTCCGTTTCGTGTCGTAGATGTGGGATTCATTAAGGCCCTCCTACGACGGGTCACTTCCTGTTGACATCAGCTCATTATCCAAGAAGTTGACTTAGGAACAACCCTTTCAGTACTTTTAAGCTTGCATGCCTCAATGGAAATTTTCTCACTTCCGGCAACAGGGTTATATCAATGACCTTCGACCGAAATATTTTGCATGGTGTTCGACGTCAAATCCCATTTTCACACCCCATTAAATGTACTGCACTACCTTGAGGGTCATTATAATTATCGGTGATTCCTCTGGCACCTGTTAATAAATTACATCATTGGCTGGTAATTAGCCGATGTCTTTCCATGTTCGACTTCAGAACACCTTTTCACATGGATTGACTTGTACTTTGGGTGAAGATTGAATGAGTTTGAAGACCCCAGATCTAGTTTCATCCATTCGGGTTGCGATATATTTAGGAAAATAAAGACATCAAACGTACATCATAGCTACACAGATAATCATCCAAGCCAAAGGATGATGGCTCTACCAAAATCATCAGTCTACCATATAGACGGTTGTCTATCCAATGTACATGAAAATGAATTCATAAAGTTGAGCATGGGAATGCTCACCTTAGCTAGATCATGAAAATATTATGAAGATAATGTATTTTATTGTATCTTATTAGAAGTTGCCTTCAAGTTCAAAAAGCCTCGGATCCTCATGATAAAGCATTTCACCCGACATCAAAAGATTTACAACCTTATGCTTTAGGGGGCAATTGTTATAGAAATATTTGGGCATTGCAACCCCAATCTTATATTTCCATAAACCAAGGGCTTCTAAGCCCCTAAAAGTGTTGTTTCATACCCTAAAGGAACAAGTTCAGCTGATTACATCATCTCCCATAAGTTCTCAATGAAAAACCGCTGAGAACTGCTCTAACCTGGACCATCTCACTTGCTCCATGGTCAAGGTACGATGCATTCCACCTAATGCACACAGGACGTGTGATGCATACTGAAAATCCATTCTATAGGGTGCGATGGGGAAGAGTAGATAAATGGCAGAGACAGTTTGCAAGGTGGATGATCATGGAATCTTCTAGAAACTTCTCCTATGACACTTGCGTCTCTGAATTCGCCCAGGGATGAGTAAGAGATCATGAAGACTCCAAGTGGAAATAATAACTATCAGAGAAATGACACTAATCAAAAACCCAGAAGCTGACTCACCCACCTACAAACATATATATATGGATCCCTCATCCTAGAGATCTAGAGGCTAGAATTTGCATCTTGTAAGGAATTGTTGTTGGTTTCTCTGTGGAACATCATAGTGTTGGGTGATCTAGCTTTTCATGAGGTGAAGAGGGCTTTCATGTTGGGAGGATGGCGCTGGATCAGATTAATGGGTTGTAATCCTCTCTTATACTACTTCTATCAATAAAGCTATTTAAGTTTTCCTCCATATTCTTGTATGTCTTTGAATCTTGAATTGATATATGCATTTGTATGGTCAATATATATCTGATCCTATATTGTTAATGATTATAGATCTCTATGCTTTGATGGTATTATGCTGCTTTGACTCTACAGGTGTTCTTTGAAGCAGGACAAATGAGGAAGGAGCGACAAAGATCTGTCAAAGGGGATAGGAAACAAGCAAGGAGCCAAGCGAAACCGAGGTTGGTACTCTGTGCTTCTCTCTCATTTATTTCTCATAAAGGAAAATGTAAGTAACTTTAGTTTGTTTGTTTATAAGATAGCTACCCATTTTAGTGGGACTAGTAGCTCTGAATGGACACTAGTTTTCCCAATAACACTAACTAATGTTTCCTTCTTAATGTGATCGTCTGTGACGCCCTGAGCTTCCCATACAGCTTTTATGATGAACTAGAACTGGTCCGGATCCTCATTTCCTGAACCTTTAAACAAAGGCAACTTCACTGAATTTTCCATGTTGAATTGTGGTGGAGATGGTGGTGGTGTGGGCGAAGTCACAGGAAATGGTGGTGAATTCGGAGGTGGAGTAGGTGGAGGTGGTAGTCGCGGGAATCCCTGTTTTATTAACTGAACTGCACTTCGCGGAGAAGCCTGCGCTACCCACTCTTCGTCACTCAATGGAGCTGAAATTATTGGGTTGTATTCAAGACCCTTCCTTCCTTCGTTCCTATAAGTATTTCCACTTCGCATAGCTCTGAACATCAAGGTACCTACATAACCTATTTTTCACACAATAACATCTTAATCCAAGTATTTAATGAATTCAAGTACTTACCTTGCGGACCTTCGTAAAAGCGCTGCTCTGCCTCACTGTAACTAACTGGGGTATCGACCGCAAATTCTGTCACAAACCCTCCTATGATATGATCGAGCCAATCATCAATAACGCAGGAGATCTTATCGTTAGATTCTTCTAGTCTCTGCACAAATTACGAGGTCCAAACAATAAGATTGTCAAGCTTCCACCTTCCTTGGTTATCAACTAGCTTCGTGATCCACTTGTATAACTCAACTGAAAGGGAATAGAAAAAGATCTCATGGATTTCTTTATACAAATACCTGTCCAGCCACTGTTCCTTTGTCATCCATGGATTTTTGTTCTCATGCACTGTGAAATCATGGATCTTCCTATCTAAAAATTCTTCGACCTCTTTCTTAGTTGGATTCCAGTGATACGACATCACACATCTCATATGCATATTCTGGTCTTGGCCACGAAACCATTTGTTGGCTTCATGGGGCCTAACCTAGGTTCAACATTAGTTAGCCAAACAAATCCATACACTACTGGACCTTTCGGCATCAGCCCGCAGAGCGCAGACCAAAGCCTCACCCGATACAGTATGGGGGGATGCTGGAACCAAGTTTTCACACCCTGAGATGGTTGTGATGTCAGCTTTATACTCTCAACTCCTACTTTCATGCAGGTCGTTAAAACTTAGGGCTTTGTCAATCAACCCTTTATTCTGCCCTCTAGTACCTCCACGAAGGTGCATGATTGAACTTCGCGCAGACCTAACGTATGATCTAGGTACTGCCGCAGAGCTATGATAGCATATTGTATAGGTTCCCAAGTTATCTTAAGTGTTTTACTTATCTTAATAATTAATCACAGTTAGTGCCACGTAAACTCATATCCTTACTTGTGTTCAATTAACAAACACAATCACATATATTCGCGCATCACATAAACATTGTAAATTAAACTCGAAACGCAATATAACAAGATGCATTAACAAGAACGAAATACATAGTGATTGCAAAATACTTCTCATTATTGATATCTTCAAGTTAATACAGACCCTATCCGCCCTGCACACATAGCTATAGAGGTTTGCGCACTCAGCTGCGGACTTCCACCCTATGCCTCTGCATACTTAGCAGTAGAGCATCTACCTACACTAATACCGAAGAACACTTAGACTCCAGTGCTTCTTTTCTTACATCATCCTTTGCTACTTAACTACTTAGAGCTTTCTTACTTAGCTCCTTTTTATACAATCCCATGGTCTGCAGACCATGGGTGGATCTTTACAACCGACTTTAAACTTTACAAAATAAGGGCGGACAACCCTTTATGACTCTTAAAACCTTCATGATCCGCAACCACAAAGTGCAAAGACTTTACAACTTTATTACAGAATTGTCCCAAAACATGGGATTTTAGCTCCAAAACTGTCCTTGGGGGAACCCGTTCCCAACATTTAGTTGCCACCCTTAGTTATGTTAGTTATTTTTCATACAGATAGAATACTTGTCCATTTGAATAGAATTGATACCAAAAATAGCCATGGATACAATTGACATAGTCCAAGTTGTGTAACTTTCCTAACACCTACAAAATCTAGAGTATTGTTATAGAGCACACAATCTAGGCCATCATAATTTGGCTACTAACTTAATTAACTCAAGACTAAATTATAGAGCACAAACAAAGAGTAATTCATGTTTTCTCACGAGAACACAGAAAGGGATTCACTTAGGGTTTTGTTCATTCAAAATGTGTTGTTATAGAAAAGAACTCAGATTATAGAACAACATCTTCAAAGCACTTGGCATTCCCATGATGTTACACAACAACACCATGCATAGCAACTAGACACCTTCCTAACTCATAGTGTAGCTAATCACACTCTTTGAAAATCATGAAGTGGCTAATCCAATGCCAGTAGTCCAACAACCAAATGTATAAGGGCTGAGAGGCAAAAGAAAAATCTTGAATGCAAAAAAAAAGTCCCTTTCCTTCCTTGTTCCATCCATTTATCCTCACGCTATTGACCTATTTATATTCCACTAAAACAAATCACTTCCTAGGACACTGAACTCTTCATCTTCCAAAACTAAACCAATTCACCTCCTCTCAACATGCAGAAAACCCAAATTTGTAACTTATGTCTCATTCTGTAATTAGGTCTAGCAAGGTTTATCCTATAGTATCACAATTGAACAACTGTCAATTTTGATATGTCGGGAACTCCACATAGTGGGAGTATCAACACATGATCTTGGGAATGTCAACAACTCGAGAGTAGTTGTTTCTTTGATAAAATGTATCTATAAGAGTAGTAAAAACTACCAACTGGGTGTATCAACCACTAACATAATATGTGCATCAACAATTTAAAAAACATCGGAGTTACAACACTTATTACAAACTCAACAAAAACTTGTTTTCAGATTATGAGGATTTCCGGAGGCCAAGGATGCTCCTGCATCAGAAACCCTTGGTGAGAAAATATGAGATACCAAATCATGTGGTATTTCCTTCAAAGATTGTGTTATGTCCCTTTAATACTAGTGTATTACCCCATTATTATTGTCATTGTAGCCCTTATTATTATTGTTGTGCCCATGTTGTCCCCATATTGTTATTATTGTGCCCTAGGGGAGCCCAGTATTGTTAACACCCATTATTAGTCTATTCCCCCATTATTATTGTGCCCCGAAGAAAGAAAATGGAAACACCTAGTAAACAACCTGAAAGTTTTACTATGAAACATGAAGAATAAGAAGAAATGAAACATGATATATAAAAATTATGAGACCAAGTGCGACAATTTTCTCTCTCACAACGAGTAACCAAAAATGAAATGGAAGCTAAGATGGATGGTTTGAAGAATATATTAAAACTAGACATCGAAGGATTGAAGAAGGAATGGAAGCTGATATGGGTGACATGAAATCTAATATGGTTGACATGAAAGATAATATGGAAGATTTTAAGAATGGTTTAAAAGCAACCATGGAAGGTTTCAAGGAAGGTTTGACAAGGTTTCTACAAGAAATGCTTCCTAATGGCGCAAAGATATTATATGAAACTTATGATGAGAAGAAAAGAAATGTTAATCATGATTTCATAGACTCCAACATTGCATCAAAGACCCACCATGTTCCAAATATAGATATGAGGAAGTTTGATGGCAAGGATCCCGTAACATGGATACTACAGATGGGACAATATTTCGATCTCCACAATGTGCAAAAAACACAAAAGGTATGCATTGAAACTTTATATTTGGAACACAATTAGTTTGTATGGTATCGATGGCTTTTCTCTCATAAAACAATTGTCACTTGATAGCACATTATGAGGATACAAAGAGCAACACCTTCTTTAGTCATTTGATAAATCCCAAACAAAGGGGTTCAATGGTGGAGCACATTGAGGACTTCCAAAAATTAAATAAAAGGGTAAATGATATTCCAAAGGAGCATAGGATTGATAAGTTCATAGGGATCTTAAAGGATAACATCCAATATGAGGTTCACCTTTGGAAACCCGATTCATTGGAAAAGGCATCTAGGTTGGCAAGAAAAATTGAAAGAAACATTATGGAAACAAGGAATCCTACCACTCACAACTATAAAGATGGAAATGCTATTGCTCGTAGCCTTCCACACCTTACAATATTGAAACCACAAAAATTGGAAGAAAAAAGAGAAAAAGGGATTTGTAATAGTTGTGATACAAAATACACAAAGGTCATAAGTGTGCTAAGAAGAAACTATTTTACATAGATTGTGAAGAGGAGGAAGAAAAGCAACAAGAAATGTCAAAAGAAGAGGATATACACCAGGATCCAAACCTAGAGAAAGAAGAAATGAATCCGACCATATCTTGTAATGCATTGGCGGGAATTATCACTCCTCAAACTCTCAATATAGAAGGACATATGAAGAAGAAAAAGGTAATAATGTTGATTGATTCGGGTAGTACCCATAGTTGTATTCATTGTAAGATAGCCAAGGAATTGAATTTCTTCCTATATCCAACACTAGAGTGTCAGGTGATGGTTTCAAATGGAGGAACCATAAATTTCTCTGGAAAGTGCCATAATATCAATTTATCCATGGGATAATATGCATTAAATAGTCCAATGGTTTCCATTCCAATGGGTGGTGTTGATTTTTTACAAGGAGTACAAGGGGTATCACAGGGAAATCGGGAAATACAATCAACTCTAATGGCATGAAAAAGCTTTTGAATAAAGAACAATGGGGCATAGTTTCACAATTATGTTCACTAGAGGTTCCCACAACAAAATCATCTATTTCTCCAGATCTCCAAAAATTCTTGGACAATCATTCCAAGGTATTTGAGACTCGCAAATGCCTCCCACCTATTAGTGAACATGACCATGCTATTCATTTGATTCCAGGAAGTGTTCCTCCAAACATCATACCTTACAGATGTCCCTATGCCCAAAAGAGTGAAATTGAACGTATGGTTGCATAAATGCTAGAGTCTGGTATAATTTAACTTAGTCAATGTTATTTCTCTTCTCCAGAAGTATTGGTGTACAAGAGGGATGGATCATGGCAAATGTGTTCATATTATATGGAACTCAACAAGCTCAATATTAAAGGTAAATTTCCTATTCTAGTCATTGATGAATTATTGGATGAATTACATGGAGAAATTTACTTCACCAAGTTCGATCTTCATCAGGGTATAATCAAATCAAAATAAAGAATAAACACATTATGAAAAAAACATTTAGAACTCATGAGGCTCATTAGGAATTCTTGGTCATGCCTTTTGGCCTTACCAATGCACCTTTTACATTTCAAGGTTTGATGAGTTCCATTTTCTAACCCTTCCTTAGAAAATTTGTGTTAGTATTTTTTGATGGTATACTAATCTACAACAAGTCTTGGAAGGATCATGTTTGACATGTTGACAAGGTGTTCAAACTATTGGAGTTGAAACAATTATATGCAAAAACCTCCAAATGTTTCTTTGGAGTATAAGAGGTGGAATATCTGTGTCATATTGTATCTCATGAAGGTTTTAAGGTAGATCCTAGCAAAATTAAAGCCAATAAGGAATGGAAAGTTCCCACGTCCATAAAGCATCTGTGAGGATTTCTCAAGTTGACAAGGTATTATCGCAAGTTTGTTAAGAATTATGGGAGAATAATAGCACCTCTAACAACATTACTAAATAAATATGCATTTTCTTGGACTCCAGAATCAATGATGACCATTGAACATCTTAAAGAGGCAATGTGCCAAGCACCAATATTAGTCACGGCAGACATCACAAAAACCTTTATTGTGGAATGTGATGCCACGAGAAATAGAATTGTTGTTGTCTTAATGCAATAAGGAATACCCATTGATTTTTAAAGTCATCCAATCAAAGGAAAGTATTTATACAAAGTTATTTATGAGAAAGAAATGTTGGCAATACTACATGCACTTAAGAAATGGTGACCTTACCTAATGGAAATACACTTCAAGGTAAAAATGGATCATGATAGTCTTAAATAATTTTTAGAACAAAGATTTTATTCATAAGAGCAACAAAAATGGGTCACAAAGATGTCGGGTTATGACTTTGAAAACATCTACAAGAAAGGGAAGAAAAATGTTGTTGCATATGCACTCTAAAGAAAGGATGAGTATCTGGAAGAATTTTTTGTGCCATTTCTATTATCCAACTATATTGGATAAATGAAGCAAGGGATGAATGGAAGAATGATGAATAAGTGTGGGAACTCATTCAAAATTTGTAGCAAAATACCAATACATTTGACACATTTAGCTGGAAAAGTGAATCATTAAGGTACAAAGATCACTTATACCTCTGTAGGAATTCCCAACTCAAACAAAAGATTATTCTCAAATTGCACACCTCTCTATTAGGAGGGGACTCAGGATTTTTAAAAACTTATGATAGGCTTAATAAAGAATTTATTTTGGATGGCCTTAAATATGATATTCAAAATTTGTGGTGGAATGTTTGGTTTTCCAGAAAAATAAAGTTGAAACAATTAAGACATCTATTACAACCTTTATCCATTCAAAGTCAACATTGGGAGGAGGTTTCAATGAATTTTATCATAGGTCTACCCAAGTCTGAAGGAAAGAGTCTCATCATGGTAGTAGTTGATAAAATTACAAAGTATGCACACTTCTGTGCATTTTCTCATCCATTTAAAGCCAATACAGTTGCTATTTCATTTATGGAAACAATACAAAAGCTACATGGAAACCCAAAGATTATTGTAAGTGACAGAGATCCCATTTTCACTAGAAATTGTTGGAAAAAATTATTTTCATTTTTGGTTACTCGGTTAGCTATAGCGCATCTTATCATCCTCAATCTGATGGGAAAATGAAGATAGTGAACAAATGTTTGGAAGGATATCTTCATTGCTTTGTAACTAATAAACATACATGATGGTTCAAGTGGTTGCCTCTGCTTGAATGGTGGTATAACACTTCCTGCCATACTACGGCAAAAATTACCACATTTATGGCACTTTATGGATATCATCCATCGTCCATCACATCATCTTTAAGAGAAAATTATAAAGTTCAAGCAGTGAAATATCACATCAAGCATCAACAACAAGTTCTTCAACTCTTAAAGGATAACCTCACTCTGGCGCATAATATAATGAAACAACACGCAAATCAACATCACATTGAAAGAAGTTTTGATGTAGGTGACTGGGTATTTCTACAATTGCAACCATACAAATAAATGTCCCTCAAGAAAGATAATAAGGATAATAAATTATCACCAAAGTGTTATGGTCCGTACAAAGTGCTGCAAAAGATTGGTACTATGGCATACAAATTGGAGCTTCCTGCATCTTCCTGAGTGCACCCAATTTTCCAAGTTTCATGCTTAAAGAAGTTTATAGGTGACAAGCTCCCAGTTCAAACAATTTCCAGAACTTGACGAGGAAGGAAAAATATTGGAACCTGAAGTAGTCACAAAAACAAGAACTCAACAGCTATGAAATCGACCAATTTCATAGCATCTCGTCAAGTGGAATAACTTAACCACTGAAGATTCCACATGGGAGGATGAGAATTTTATACAGAAGCATCTAGAACTACTCAAGTGTAGAGGACACAACTTTTTTGAAGGAGAGGGGCATGTTAGGTCCCTACAATACTAGTGTATTTCCCCATTATTATTTCCATTGTAGCCCTTATTGTTATCATTGTGCCCATATTGTCCCCATATTGACATTATTATGCCCCATAGAAGCCCATTATTGTTATTATTGTGCCCTTACATTATTATTGTTATGTCGGCTCTGATTATATTGTGACCCATTCGACTCTTATATATATAAAGGAGGTTTTTTCATTTGTATCATCCAAGAATTGTTCATTTTTCTAATGTAAAGGAGTTTTCCCCCTCAAAGAGGCCAATTTTGAAGTTGTTGACTGATATTTTATATCTTTTTGTGAGATGGTGGCTGTTGTGGAGGTAAATCCCCTCTGCGGACAGAGGTGGATCCCACTAGCCCCACAGGGGTCTAGCAACAATCAATCACGCTGCATGCAAGTTCCTGGCTATATAATTTAGAAGTCGATCAAGGAGACCAACCTGGGATCCAACGCTTGTTTGTTGTGGGGGGAAGTGTCGCTCCTGTCCTCTTCTATCTCCGGCCGGTCGCTATTCGCACATAGATACCTGCACAAGTGAAGAATAAACCACAACAAGCATAAAATCAAAAAACATACAGCTATGTACCAGTCAAGCAAGATACAATTCACATATCACCGATGTAACACATGAATGAAACCATAATGACAGTCGCTTTGCATTAAAAGAAATGAGAGAAGAGATTACAACCACTTAAGGCTTGACACTGTAAAAACTCCTCTAGCTGGGTGGGCAGTCAGTCTGACACGTCTTGCAAAATCACTTTCTCTCTCAGCAATCCGACAGCATAACCTTACTTCCAACTTTTAGCTCAAAAAGTATCTCTCTCACACTAGCTTGTTTGCTCTTTTGCTTTGGCTTCCAAAAAACTAGCCCGTTCATTATGGGGAGACAGGCTTTTATAGATAATGGGAGAGGAGATATACATTGTATGTGGACACATTCTGAGTTTTGGAATTGTCTCATAATAGCCACTGCCTTGGATAGAAAAGCCGAAACCCGGATGCTTTTGTGGGCTTTTTCCTTCAGGGAACTAAGTGAGTCGCAAGGGAAAAAGCATTCTAGCATGCGCTGGCCAAAAAATCATGCCTAATTTGTGTGGCGTGGGCCGTGCTCTGGGACAGAGCGCTTATGGGCGCGCCCTCTTTGTAAGGACTGAGCCATTGGCGCGGGGTAATACACTGTGGTCCCGCGCTAATGGGAAAAAGGCATTTTCCAAGGCTAATCTTCAGAAGGTGTCTTCAGGGTTATTGAACTTCATACTCAAGAGGCCTCAATGCAAGTGTTTTCAAGTTATGTCACTGGTCACAGGTCCGTAAATGTGTCCTCCAATGTGTGACAGTGGGGGTGCGACAAGGACGGTGACCGACGGTGACAAATTACTGCGTGACAGTGGGTATGTGTTTTCACAGTCGCATTCTCCTCTGTATATTTTTGGATGAATTTGCTATTGCATATGTTACGGATTGAATCTTCTTGTTTGGGCTTTTGGACGAGTTTTTAATATTTTTTTGATGTTTAATGAGTTTTAAACCCTAACACCCAACTTAATATAATACAGTAACCTATTTTAGCATGGCCCCCAACTCAGCATTAACACAATACAGTAATTCATTTTAACATGGATCCCCAACTCTGTATTAATAGGGGTAACGTCGGGGTTCCAAGTTTGCATCAACATGATACAGTAACCCACTATAGAATGGGAAGGGCTGGAACTTTGATCACTTGCCTTCATCTATATATGGCTTAAGCTGAATCATATATTGTTTGTTGTATATTAAGCACAGAACATGTTCTCACCCCAGTTTGGATATAAGAAAAGACAGTTTTAAACCCTCTATATATGAGCAGGCCCTGAAGTTTGGCAGGCTCAAGATCTTACATATATCAGGGTCCCAACTAGATATATATGGGAGATTGTGTAATTTGTTCCCTTATAAAATATTTTTAGAAAATGTAAATGTGATACCTTTCATTTTTAGTTGTAAAATTTGTAGATTCCTGATATTTAGTTATGTGAGACATGATTATACACAGCTTACAATAGATATTGATGTCAGACGAAAAGTAGTTGTGTTTTCTCCCCATGCAAATTTAGTTGCGTTTTCTCCCATGCAAATTTTTTATTTTTTTCATGTTCTATATGAATGAAAATTAAAAGGGAAAATGTGTTCCAGCATGAAATTTCAATTATTTTCTTGAAGGATTTGATGTATAACCTTGAGTGGTTTTTTCCCACTGATATTTGCTTGGACATATTTTTTTGATTCATTGCCATATTTATGACTGTTTGATTAAACCATTTAATATTGCAATTTTTGATATCTTTATTTGCCTTGAGATTCATCGAGTTACGTTTGAGCCCTGAACTTCATCAGGTTACGTTGAGCTCTGAGCTTCGTCAGCTTACCTAAAAAAAAATCAGGAACAGTTGGGTTCCTTTCTTGAAACTTTTTTCTATGGCTGCAAGACAGAGTCAAGAACAGTTGGGTACCTTTCTTGAAACTTTCTTCCGTGGCTGCAATACAGTGTCAAGAACAGTTCGGTACCTTTCTTGAAACTTTCTTCCGTGGTTGCAATACAGAGTCAAGAACAGTTGGGTACCTTTCTTGAAACTTTCTTCCGTGGCTGCAATAACTGCATGGTACCTTCGTAAACAATGCCTAAGTTAATTTGGGCTGCCAGGATTTGTAATACATTTTTATTTGGGAATTGAAATGGGTCAACATGGAATCAAAGTCTGAATCACTGATTCACATTTGTTGGAGAATGATAATATAGAAGTCAAACTTCCAACCACCACTGGAAGCTCATAAATAGCATCGAAGGTGTTTTGTCTGGAGGATTAATAGAAGTCAAACTGCCAACCAACACTCGAAGCTCATGTATTGCATCAAAGGTGGCTTATTTAACTGTTGAATGCCTTCTTAACGTTCCAAAGTTTTCTACAATTTCAATAGTTCCTAAAGTATAGTTTGCCATAAATTAGAAAGGAAACATGTCTTACTGGCTCTTGGGCATATGTTGTGTAGTGGCATTATGGCATCGTCTGTGTTGTTCAAGTTTCTGCTATGTAAATAATTGACTTGCTTCCATATTTTTTGTGCACTGACTATTGCAGCCTATAGATGCACCATAAAACAAGTTACAACAAATATAAAGCAGAAGAGTGTTTTGCCTTCACACAGCTGCTATGTAAACATCTAGCCAAAAAACCATGCCAAGCCCCAGACATCCATACAAGTTGAAAAGAAATAGGCCTTTTTGATAACACAGTCACAGTAAAGCTGAAGGAAAAAAATACTACCATATATTTCTAGATTTTCAGTCAATACATGGTAATATAAAATTCAGGCTTCAACATATAATTTCGGCCTTGGATCTTCAGACAATACACTCTAAGCTTATTCATCCAACTTCGTTTTTTTTCTTGAATCAGGTGGTAGTAACACTAAGCTACATTGAGTTAACAACAACAAAATTTTACATTGAATAACACACATTCCAAGTTAGCCCAAGGCCTTGTGCAACAATTATCCCAGAATTACCCCTTTCTAACAAGAGGCAAACAAATAATCATGTTTATCAAGGATAGCAAATGTAGGAAATACATCAACTAAAACATGCAAGATAAATATAAAGAATGTTAGATTTTTTGTTAATCTTCACATATCCTCTGGACCTGCATCTCCTGGAAAGCAAGGTTTTGTCTTACTGTCTATGTAAGGAGAACTGAATAGTACTTTAGGAATGTTAACTGACCCTTGCTTTATGAATAGCCCTTTAGGAAGAAAAAATCATTTTAGCCTTTATCTATAGAGAAGTATTGAATACATTTAATTAAATAATAAAAAAATATATAATGAGGCAACAAAAATTGTCACAGAAAAAGACAGACAGAGGAGAATGCAACAGAGAAGGAAACATGATAATCATGCAACAACTTGAATAGATAAATTGTAGTCACACTCTGTAAGTGTGGGAGAATTCCAGATAATGTAAGGTTAACTCATGCATTTTATTTCCAAAGCACTGCAATTCTCTATCGTATATTTTACTCTCTAATATTTGTCCACTGTGAATACATCAGTCTTTCTCCTAAAATTAAAATATTTCAGTGGATGGTATGTCTTTTATTTGTTGTACATTCATGCCTTAATCAATAAATTTTATTCCAATTGCTGAGAACTCTAGTGTTGCGAACACAAGCTCAATATCTCTCTTTAATCACTGCAATTTTTCCCAATATTTGATACCAAAGCTAATGGTCTGTTCATAAGGAAGGCCAGACTTTAATTTTCAGGTTGGTTACCTATTTGAAAAAGAACAAGCAATACAACAAACACCCATGCAAATTAGAAGTCTCAAAGTACACCAGAACCATGGCTGTAGCTAACTTGACTTTCTTCTTTGTCTAAAACAGATCTGGTTGTAAAATTTAATAGCATGGGATTTCATCTGGAAGCTGCAAATGGGAATTCCATTATTGAACAAGATCATTTAGCATTCTCGAAGAAGATGAAGTCAAACATACCATATGAATTGCTAGAATCAACAAATGGGAAACTAATAATCACATGACTCTTACTTGTAGCATTTTGAGCATTAATGATCAAATGACTCACATCAGTAGTGCCAAAACACCAAAAGAAAAATGGGGCACACGTGTGTGAAAATAAAGCTATAACTGTGAGATTTGTCTGAGGGAACTTCACCAAATAAAGAGGAGGCTCCTAATATGTAGCTAAACACAACAATCAATTGAAATTCAAGTTGTTTAACATTTATGAATATCAAGCTGTCATCCTAAGATATACCTGAGGAAGTTTTCACAAATAAAGTTGACAACATAAGATGTGGCCAACAACATCAATCACTTCAAAAAATTGTTAGAGATGCTAGCACCTGTTGAGGCACCAATTCAAAATGTACATGCAGTCATCGCCTTGCTTGCATTACTAACCTAATATTATGACAGTCTGGTCACTTCATTTGACATAGAGCTCAGATCGCCATAATAATGCAAGAGAAGACATGAAAGAAACATTCAAGGTTGATAACAAAAAGCACAGTTTTCTTTCAGCAAGTAGGAACAAGAAGTTCGAGAAAAAGGTTGTTGCTCTGACACGAAAATGAGATTCACTTGCAATTATATTTTTTGTTGCTAAAATAGCAAGGTATAATTCATTTGTTGCAGAAAGCAATGGCACCCCACCAAAGGAGCATTGGAAAATGTTTTCAGTTGAAAAGGAGGATAAAGCAAATGTGGCAACATACTTCAGGTAGTCTAAGCCTACTACTTACATCGATGCTCCACCGGTTGGCACCCTTGCATTTTTCCGTGGTCATCCTTCCTAGCAAGCATGTGAAAATTAATGTGCACCAAATTCCTCTCACAGAATTGAATATATTTGTACTCAAAATCTCACCCCAATGAAAAGCCCAAATAAACTATGCACCTGGCAAAGTGCACAGGCAGGCACAGTGGATACAGGAAGCTTGCAATGGTGGTGGTTTAGGATTATCTGATTTTCATGGCCTCCATGGCTAAGTGGGTAGTACACAATCAAGCACACTGGATACAGGAGCTTGAGTTTCCAATTGTAATGGCGGTGGTTTATTGTATTTTTTTCAACTAAAAAAATTGTGTTTGGAGCAGTTTTCAGATATGTATAATTTTGCTTGAGATTGGACCGCATTTGGAGCAATTTTCAGATATATATAATTTTGTTTGAGATTAGACCTTCCTACTTAACTATTAACCATTAAACCACGTCCTAAAAACTATTGAAGATGTCTGAATGGCTAAGTGGTTCGTTATAAATCTGGTAATTGATTATGATGCAATGGGAAAACACCTTCAACATCGCTCGAAACTACGACCAAATGGAGACCTTGCATGTATCTGTTTCACCAGATGCTGGGAGCTACCAATGCAGATAATTTATAGCAGCACGGGGTGGGATTCGTATGCATGGGCCTTCCGGGCGCCCACCAAAATGGTGGATGTCATTGTTCATAGAGTATAATTTACCTTGTGCCTAGGGCACAGCCTGTCGAGATTCAACACCGCGAGCGGACCTGCGAGGTGAGCAAACACCGTGAGCAGGAGAAACGAATGCTCGAGAGGACCTGTTCTGATTGTGCGAATGGAGCAAATGAATGTTTGGCGCAAGGGATAGTTTGAAATTCCGCGGGTGTTGGTTGCCAGCATAGCAGGTGCCAGCTTGGAGGTGGTGAGGCAAAGAAGCGTTAATTAGTGTTATATGCTATCGATTGCCTTACATAGTGTTATATGTTATCTATTGCCTTACGGCGTTTTCCTTGCAACGTCGGGTGCAAATGCTAGTTGTTATTGCAACTCAGAATGAACCACCATGTGGAAAGAGTGTGGGGATGTATGCCAAGCAGATATGAGGGACAAATCTCCAGGTTGATATGTTGTTGTCTTATGTCGACGTTGCGCTTTTCTTATCGTACCACTGATTGTAAATAATAAATTAAAAATACGTGATTTTGAGAGCATAATCAATAATATAATTGAGTATATAATGAAAGAGAAAAAATTTAATACATGAAAAGAAAATTACCATATTTATTTTATATATATAGATATAATTCTTTTGTTAAATAAAACAAAAATAATTTAAAGTAAGAATTAATTAATTTGTGAAAATAGTTCCAATAAAGAATTGAAAAATTGATTGAATTTATAAAAAAAAAAAAGATTATTTATTATTTTATGAAATCTATATGCACAAAATACATGTTCATGATTTTTTTTTGTTGACAATTAAAAATGGGTTTACATTTTTCTTTATTTATTTTCATCTGTAATGTCTCTTTATGAAGGCTGTGAATTGTGATATAATGCAAAGTCTCCACTGTTGTCCCAAATATCGAGAGTCGCCATTAATATACATCAGTACCTATTTGGTTGTGTTACATTTTTCATTATATAATTGTTCAAATACAAACAATATATATTGGTTGGGTTCCATTTTGCAATATACAACTCTTAAAATAAAAGTTTTATTCAGCAATTTACAATTGTTGAAATACAAACAATATATATTTTTATTTTTTAATTTTTGCATGGCCTGTGGCACCTGGTATGTGTTCATAATGCTTTACCATTAAAAAGCTATTTACATATTTTCACTTTTGAGGAAATGTGAAGTTCAACACAATGAATTATTAGTTTAGGAAATGTGAAGTTGAGCACAATGAATTATTAGTTTATTATGCAGAGCTCCGCACAATGAATTATTAGTTTATTATGTGAACTAAACACTTTGAAAACTAATCTTAGTTCAATATAAAACAATGATTGCAAATATACAATTGTTGAAATACAAATTATATGTATTCTTTAATGATTGTAATATGTTGGAATTTAATTCCAACTTCAACACAATAAACACTGAACCGAAATCTGATATTCAGCAGATACTTCAGAGTGTCTGATGCCGCAAAGTCTTCTGATATTTTGCACATTGATGAGCATTAAATACGCATAATTTAATTCCCATGCAACTGCCAACTTAATTTCTTGAGAAAGACAATCACCGCTGCTTGTAATCAATACGCAGATAAGCGTTAGTAGATATTTTGGTTATTTTATTGTTTAAACTCAGATATCTTTCCTATAAATGTAATGAACATCAGTTCTGTTTTTAGAAGATGCAAAAGATTTTGAACAACAGTTCTGTTTTTGTACTCTGAGAGAAAGAGAGAAGGTTAGAAGAACATAGTGAGTCTCTTCTGTAAATGCACAGCAGTGTTGAACCTGCAATTTTCAGAGATAGTGAAAATTGATTTCTGGAACTGAAGTGTTCCTTTCTGTAATCCCTCTGTCATGAGGAAGGCGAATTTGTATCAGTTTTGTTTACTGTTTATGAATACAAGTTTACTGTTTACAAGTTTACTGTTTTGTTTGTTTTCTATTGCTGTTACACCAAGTGTCAAAAGCACATTGTTATTACTCTGTAAGTCTATAAGTGACTTGACGCCAATTATTTTAGTTGTTGTTACACCAAGCGTCAACTGTCTCACTGTAAGTCTATAAGTAACTTGACGCCAATTATTTTAGTTGCTGTTACACCAAGCGTCAAATTCAAAAAGTGACTTGTCGTCAAAAACGCGTTGTCGTTACACCGAGTGACTTGACATCAAAAATCGCATTGCTGCAACACCACGATCAGCGTTGCTGTAACACCAAACTGTGTTGCTACAACACTGTTTCCAGTAAGCAATTTTCTGTTTTTTCTGTGTTAACAAAAACAGAGTGTTATTCCGCGTTGATGCAACACAGAATCCTGTTGCTACAACACCATTTCCAGAAAACATTTTTTTTCAGTTTTCTATGCAGAAACAGAGTAAAAACAGAGCATTTTTTTTGTTTGTCTGTTATGGAATTTAGCAGAAAATTCCAACATGGTACCAGAGCTAGTCTAGGCACTCAGTGAGTCAAAAACAGAGTTTGTTTTTTCACTGTAGGAGCTGTAAAAAGTTTATTGAGCAGATTTTTCCAGTAGAATTTTTTTTTCTTGTTTTTAATTTTACAGTCAGTATCTCTTCTTTACCTATACAGAGTTAAGATGGCAGATGCTGGAACAAGTTTGATAAATTCCCAACTACCACAGTTCAATGGGAAAAATCATAGTTATTGGTCGATAACAATGAAACCATTGTTTGCTTCTCAAGGAATATGGGAGCTGGTTGAAACTGGCTATGCTGAACCTTCAGATGCAACAGCATTGGCTGCTTTGGCAGCAGCAGAAAGAGACCAGTTGTAGAGTGACAAGAAGAAGGATGCCAAAGCCCTCTTTTTCCTCTTCGAGTCAGTACATAAAAGTATCTTTCCACGGATTTCATCAGCAACAAAGTCCAAAGAGGCATGGGATATTCTCAAAACTGCCTATCAAGGCATGGAGAAGGTGAAGACTGTAAAGTTGCAGATGTTGAGGAGAGACTTTGAAACACTCAGCATGAAGGAATCTGATACAATAGATTCATTCTTCACTTAGGTTATTGGGCTGATAACCCAGATAAGATCTCATGGTGAAATCCTTCAAGAAAAAAGGATCGTAGAGAAGATCTTGAGAAGTTTACCCTCAAGATTTGAAGCTGTTGTAGTAGCAATAGAAGAAACAAAAGATCTCTCACAGTTCACAGTAGATGAACTGAGTGCTTCTCTTATGTCTCATGAACACAGACTGAGCAGAGGAACAGATTCCTCTCTTGAGCAAGCATTCAAGACTCAGATGTCTTTCAGCCAAAGAAAAAGCCGAGGCAGAGCAAATAACAAAGGTCATGGAATAAGCCAGAATAGAGGCAGATATTATCCTGCAAGCACAATCAGAAAGAGTTGTAATTAGAACTAAGATGAAGGTTCAAGCAAACAGCAAGCTCATGGACAAAGGTATGACAAATCCCAAGTCTAATGTCATTATTGTAAGAAATATGGGCATTATGCCAATGAATGTAGGGAAAAACAAAATGACATGAATAGTAGGCAGAATGCTAATTTTGCAAATGAAGAAGATAAGAATCCAAAGAATGTGCTCTTAACATGTAACATTGCACAAGACAAATAAGAATAATTTTGGTTCTTAGACTCAGGTTGTAGTAACCACATGACTCGCAGTATTGAAATGTTTTCCAATCTAGATGAAAATGTGAAATCTGAGGTAACAACAGGGACTGATAATAAGATATCTGTCAAGGGTAAGGGCAGAGTCAGTATCCGAGCAAGAAATGGAGAACAGATGATTGTGCCAGAAGTATACTATGTACCTGGTCTGAAATGTAATCTTTTGAGCATTGGACAACTTATTGACAAAGGTTACAATGTGGTTTTCAAAGATGATATGTGTACAATCAGAGATATACCTCCAAGTAAGAAGATCATTGCACAGGTGTAGATGACCAGCAATAGAATGTTTCCTCTCAAACTCAAGGCAAATTTGAAGGAAGGAAGAACTATTGCGGCTGTAACACAAGAAGTCTTTCAGGAACAAGTGAAATATGTGAATTGGTTGTGGCACTTGAGATTTGGACATCTCAATTTCGGAGGCCTGAATCTGTTGCACAGAAAGGGAATAGTAAAGGGATTGTCGTTGATTGAGAAACCGGACAGCCTTTGTGAAGGCTGCATCTTGGGCAAGCAACACAGGGAAAGCTTTCCAGTAGGAAAGAGTATAAGGGCAAAAGCACCCTTGGAAATTGTTCACTCTGATGTGTGTGGACCGATGCAAATACCATCATTTTCTAGAAATAGATATGTTTTAACTTTCATTGATGATTACACCAGGAAGACATGGGTTTATATGCTGAAACAGAAGAGTGAAGTGTTTGAGAAATTCCGCCACTTCAAAACTCTTGTTGAGAAGCAGTGTGGGCATTATATCAAAGTGCTCAGAACAGATAGAGGAGGGGAATACATCTCCCATAGCTTCTGCGTTTTTGCAGAGAGAATGGCATACAAAAGCAGTTCACCGCAAGATAACCTCAGCAAAATACGTGTTTGCGAAGAAAGAATATGACCATTTTCTTTACATTGGTTAGAAAGTATGCTGAAGGCCCCAAAACACTTGCCTCATAAGTATGGGCAGAAGCTGTCACTTGCGTAGTTTACATCTTGAATAGATGCCCAACTAAAGCTGTCATGAACAAAATACCAGAAGAAGCATGGAGTGGTCAAAAGCAAACTGTCACTCACATGAGAGTATTCGGTTGTGTAGCTTATGCACATCTACCAGATCAGCTAAGGAAAAAACTTGATAGTAAGGGGGACAAGTGTGTGTTTATTGGCTATTGTGATGAGTCAACAACATACAAACTCTATAATCCATCCACTAAGAAATTGATTATAAGCAGAGATGTGCAGTTCATTGAAGATGAAGCTTGGGATGGAAGCTTAGAAAAAACAGTGAATGTGAAGACAATTGTGCCTCATGAAGAAGAATAGGAAGGGACAGCAGCAAATAATCCTTCCTTGCTGGCTCGTCCTCCACCACAGCAAATTCAGCAAACCACACCACAAGCTGGAATTCGAACAACCTTAAGAAGTCAAGGAAGTGCTTCTTCAAGCACACCACAGGGATCTAAAATACCCTCAAGTTCGGAAGGAACTCCAAGCACACCAAGAAGACTAAGATTTAGAAATCTGAATGAGATTTATGAACAAGGAGAGGTAAGTAACAATACCGGTCTGAATTCATTATTCGCTTTGTATTGTCATGTTGATGACCCAGTTCATTTTGAAGATGTTGTAAATGAAGATAAATGGATTGAAGCAATGAATGAAGAAATTGGTGAAATTGAAAAAAGTAAAACATGGGAGTTAGTGGACCCCCCTGAAGGCAAAGATGTCGTTGGAGTTAAGTGGGTCTATAAGACCAAAAGAAATGCTAAAGGCAAGATTGACAGGCACAAAGAAAGACTTGTTCTGAAAGGTTACAAGCAGCAACAAGACAAAGACTATGATGAAACCTTTGCACCAGTAGCAAGGATGGAAACAGTCAGAACAGTGTTGTCTATTGCAGCACAACACAAATGGAAGATTTATCAGATGGATGTTAAATCTACATTCCTGAATGGAGTGTTGAAAGAAGAGGTTTATGTTGAACAACCTCCAGGTTATGAAGTTGATGGCCAAGAGCATAAAGTTTGCAAACTGAAGAAGTCTCTTTATGGGCTGAAGCAAGCTCCAAGAGCATGGTACAGCAGAATAGATGCTTATCTGATTGAGAATGGGGTTAATAAGTGTGATGGTGAACCCACACTCTACATAAAGGAAAATGACGGTAAGATCATTATTGTTGTTTTATATGTAGATGATCTGATTTTTACTAGCAATGATGCTTCTCTCATTGCTGATTTTAAAGCAGTCATGAAAAGTAAATTTGAAATGACTAAATTGGGTTTCTTAAGATATTTTCTTGGAATTGAAGTAGACCAAAGTGAAAATGGTGTTTTCATTTCTCAAGATAAATATGTAGAAGCAGTGTTGAAGAGATTTAACATGCAGAACAGCAAGGTAGCTGTGACTCCAACTGTAGTGGGGTTGAAATTGACCAAAGAAGACAGCGGCAAGGATTTTGGTCCAAAACTGTACAAGAGCATAGTTTGCAGCCTTATGTACTTGACTGCAACTAGGCCAGACATTATGCACGCTGTGAGTTTAATCTCCAGATTTATGGAAAGACCGAAAGAGACTCATTGGTAGGCAGCCAAGAGGATTCTAAGGTATGTGAATGGAATGAAGGGGTTTGGTATTTTATACTCCTCTTCTGAAAGTTTCATGTTGACAGGTTACACGGACAGTGATTGGGCTGGAAGTGTTGATGATAGAAAAAGCACATCAGGATATGTGTTTCATATGGGATCGGGAGCCATCCCATGGGCTTCCAAGAAGCAACAAGTTGTGGCTTTATCAACAGCAGAGGCAGAGGATGTGGCAGCAACAGCAGCAGCATGCCAAGCAGTATGGCTGAGAAGAGTTCTCAGAGATTTGTGTCATGAACAAGAAAATGGCACAACCATCTACTGTGGCAATAGCTCAACAATAGCATTGTATAAAAACTCTGTTTTTCATAAAAGAACAAAGCACATAGATATGAAATTTCACTTCATACGTGAATTGGTTAACAATGGTGAGATTGTTTTGCAGCACTACAGAATAGAGGATCAGCTAGCTGACATCTTGACAAAACCATTAGCAAAGAAAAGTTTTGATCATTTCAGTAAATGCCTGGGTATGCAGCAGTTGAAATTAAGGGGGAGTGTTGGAATTTAATTCCAACTGCAACACAATTAATGCTGAACAGAAATCTGATTTTCAGCAGTTATTTCAGATTGTTCGAAGCAACAAAGTCTCCACTGATATTTTGCACATTAAATGCGCATTAAATTCAGAATTCAATTCCCCTGCAGACTGCCAACTTATTTCCACTGAGAAAGGCATCACTGCCTTCTGTAATAAATACACAGATAAGAGTTAGTAGATATTTTGCCTAGTTTATTGTTTAAACTCGGATATTTATTTTCTTATAAATACAACGAACAATAGTTCTGTTTTCAGTGTGTAAGAGAGAAAAAGAACAGCAGTTCTGTTTTCTGTGTGAGTGCAAGAGATTTTGAACAGTAGTTCTATTTTTGTACTCTAAGAGAAAGAGAGAAGGTTAGAAGAACATAGTGAGTCTCTTCTGTAAATGCACAACAGTGTTGAACCTGCAATTTTCAGAGATAGTGAAAATTGATTTCTGGAACTGAAGTGTTCCTTTCTATAATTCCTCTGTCACGAGGAAGACGAATTTGTATCAGTTTTGTTTGCTGTTTATGAATACAAGTTTACTGTTTTGCTTGTTTTCGGTTGCTGTTACACCAAGCGTCAATTGTCTCACTGTAAGTTTATAAGTGATTTGACGCCAACTATTTTAGTTGCTGTTACACCAAGCGTCAATTGTCTCACTGTAAGTTTATAAGTGATTTGACGCCAACTATTTTAGTTGCTGTTACACCAAGCATCACTTGTCTCACTGTAAGTTTATAAGTGATTTGACGCCAACTATTTTAGTTGCTGTTACACCAAGCGTCAATTGTCAAAGTGACTTGTCGTCAAAAACGTGTTGTCGTTACACCGAGTGGCTTGAAGTCAAAAATCGCGTTGCTGCAACACCACGATCAGCGTTGCTGCAACACCAAACTGTGTTGCTGCAACAACGTTTCCAAAAAGCAGTTTTCTGTTTTTTCCTGTGTTAACAAAAACAGAGTGTTATTCCGCGTTGCTGCAACACCGAATCCTATTACTGCAACACCGAATCCTGTTGCAGCAACACCATTTCCAGAAAACGAAATTTTCAGTTTTCTGTGCAGAAATAGAGCAGAAACAGAGCATTTTTTTTGTTGTCTGTTTGTTATGGAATTTAGCAGAAAATTCCAACAATGCCCATATTTAAACTGTTAGATAAGCGGTAACAAGGTGGGTTTCCCAACGGTTATGATGTAAGGGACCGCTCCATTTCCGTGAGATGGTGGGGTACATGGAACTGGAAAAATGAATGGTAACCATGGTGATGTTAGAAAATTTTAATGGGTCTATGAATGGAAACAGGGTTCTGGGTTCGAAATCAGAAAAGTCAACTTTAGTTGGAAATGAGGAGAGGAGGGTTACTCAGAAATCGGCGAAAGTCAAGGACTTAAATAATACATTGTACTTAAATAATACATGGGAAATAATTCATGGCAAAAATTACGGTAAATTTAGGCAATAATTCATGCCAAAAATTACCGTAAATTTATTCATGAATGTTTAAGACCACATCCCAACATAACATACTTTGTATTATATTTCAAACATCAGAAAATACATCCCCATCATAAATGGAGGCTGTAGCTCCAAGTGAAAAACTCAAAAAACTTAGTATTATATTTCAAACATAGGATAGCTCAAAGTGAAAAACACAAAAAACTCACTGTCATTTACGCATCACTAGGTTGCGGAGTAAATGTTTGTAAAACTCTGCAAAACATTTCACGCCCCTACCAATATTTCCTCCACGATTTTCTCCTCAATACCTCACTGAATCTAGCTATCTAACTTGTTTGTAAAACTCTGCAAAACATTTCACGCCCCTACCAATATTTCCTCCACGATTTTCTCCTCACTACCTCACTGAATCTAGCTATATAACTTGCCAACGTTACAAATGAATTTTACATCCATATTTATGTGAACACAGATTTGACATTAATGCATGACAGAGCAAATAATTAATAAGGAACATGGGCGATTTTACATAGTAAATGGTTTTCTGAACTTACAAGTGTTGTGGAGTGTGGGCAACATTTGTGGAGTGAATGCTTGTCTATATTTATTTACCAACTTCATTAAGTGCCTTAACTTCTATGCTATGTTGTGGAATGGTCAGCTTTTCACTTCTACTGTGACTTCAGTCCTTTAGCATGCAAACAAAATCACAACCATGCAGTATTTCACTAGGCAATCATGTTGTTTGTGAGTGGGTTTAAGGTGTTGGCTAGGATTAATATTTCCAACATTCCCCCTTAATCACAAGTGTCGCCATTAACAATTCCCAAACAATCTCTCAAATAATCAAAACTTTCACATGCTAATCGCTTTGTGAAAATATCAGCGAATTGTTCGTGTGACTTGCAGTGCTGCAACATAATTTCATCATTGTTAATCAATTCTTAATAAAATGATGTTTAGCATCAATATGCTTGGTCCTCTTGTGAAAGACAGAATTATTTGAAAATGCAATTGTGGATGTGTTGTCGCAGAAAACAGTTGTCGTTCCCTCTTGGTTGTGATGAAGATCCCTCAACATCCTTCTCATCCAAGCTGCATGACACGCTACTGCTATTACGTTGACATATTTATCTTCTGTTGTTGACAATGAAACTATTGGTTGCTTGGAGGCCCATGAAATGGCTCCAGAACCCAAATGAAAAACATATCCTAATGTGCTCTTTATGTAATTGACACTTCCTGCCCAATCACCGTTAGTGTAACCAACCAACTTGCAATCACTTGTTGTGGTGTACAAAATGCCATATTGTTTTGTCCCATTGACATACCTTAGAATCATTTTCTTTGCTTTCCAATGTGTCTCATTGGGTGTCTCCATGAACCTTGACACCAAACTCACTACATACATTATATCCAGCCTAGTGGTAGTCAAATACATCAAACTTCCTATCATACTTTTGTATAATGTCGAATTGACATTGCTGCTGCAATCTTCTTTGCTGAACTTCAACCCCATGAGAATTGGAGTTGGTGTAGACTTGCTATTTTGCATTTTAAACCTCTTCAGAATTTCTCCTACATATTTTGTTTAAGAGATAAGAATGTCATTTTCATTTTTCTTTACTTCTATGCTCAAAAAATACCTCAACAACCCCAAGTCACTCATTTCAAATTCATTTTTCATGACTTGTTTGGAATAAGTGGTGAGAAAATCATCACTGCTCGTAAAAATCAAATGATCTACATATAAGACAACAATGAAAATCTTACCATCTCTCTCCTTGATGTAGAGAGTAGGTTCACTGTCACATTTGTCAAAACCATTGTCCAACAAGAAAGCATCTATCCTACTATACCATGCACGCAGTGCTTTCTTCAGCCTATAAAAAGCTTTCCTCAACCAATACACTTTGTCTTCTTGGAATTCTACCTCATAACAAGGCGGTTGCAACATACACTTCATCTTTCAACACTCCATTTAAGAACACTGATTTTACATCAATTTGATACACTTTCCATTTATGTTGCGCGACAATCGGCACAACTGTACGTACTGTCTCCATCTTTGCGACTGGCACAAACATCTCGAAATAATCTATTCCATGCTGCTGGTTGTATCCTTTGACAACTAGCCTTTCTTTGTGCCTTTCAATCTTTCTGTCGACATTTCTCTTGGTCTTATAGACCCACTTCACTCAAACAACTTATTTTCCTTGTGGAAAGTTCACTAACTCCCATGTGTCATTCTTTTCTATTGCTTCTATTTCTTCCTCCATTGCCGCAACCCATTTTTTTCTTTGACTTCATATTCAAAATGGATTGGGTCATTTACATGAAAAAATAATGCAAATAAGGAATTCAGACCAACGTTATTATCAACTTCATCTTGCTCATAGATCTTATTTAAATTTCTGAATTTTGGTCTCCTTGTGTTTGCTGAAGATGGGCTTGACATGTCACTTGGTGTTGCACTTTGTTGTGTGCTTGGAGAAGAACTTGCTTGACTGCGCAATGTTGTCCTATTATTTGTTAATGGTGTTGTTCATTGCCTGTTTTGTTGCACTTGAATAGGTGTAGAGGGAGTCACTGTTGAGGAATTATTTGTTGTTGTCAATTCCTCTCTATCTTCATGTGGTATACATGCTTTGACCTTCACTGTCTTCTCTATACTTCCCTCCCATGCTTCCTCTTCTATGAATTGCACATCTTTGTTGATTATGACCTTCTTGGTTGATGGATTGCAGAGCTTGTATGCTTTGGATTATTCACTATATCTAACAAATACACATTCCTCCCCTTTGCTATCCAACTACTTCCTCAACTCGTCTGAGACATGTGAATATACCACACAACCAAAAACATTCATGTGAGTGACACTATGCTTTCTTCCACTCCATGCCTCTTCAGAAACCACGTTTTGGACACTTTTGGTTGGACATCAATTCAAAATATATGCTGCACAAGTGACAACTTCAACCCAATAATCATTTGGCAAATGCTTTACATTCAACATACTCCTTTCCATCTCCATAATGGTCCTATTCTTCCTTTCCACTACACCATTTTTTTGAGGTGTATACCTTGTTGTAAATTGCTTGTGATTCCATTCTCCCTACAAAATCGAAGGAAATCATTTGAGATGTATTCGTCACCTCTGTCAATCCCGAGGACTTTGATGTAGCATCCACTTTTCTTCTAAACAAGAGCCTTGTATTGACGAAAGTGCTCAAACACTTCACTTTTTTGTTTAAGGAGATAGACCCATGTATTCCTTGCGTAGTCGTCTATGAAGGTCAATAGATAGTGGTTGCCACCAATTGATGGTGTCTGCATTGGTCCACATAAATCTGAGTGGAAAAAATCCAAGGGTGCCTTTTCCCCTACTGACTTTCGTGATGGAAATGTCTTTCTATGTTGTTTGCCCAAGATAAATCCTTCACATAGGTTGTTTGGTTTTCTATGAGTGCCAATTCCTTCACAATGCCTTTCCTATGCAGCAAATTCAAACCTCCAAAGTGGAGATGTCTGAATCTCAAATGCCATAACCAATTTTCACCTTTGACTTCTGCTTGAAAGTTTACTTGTGTGACAACTACCTCTTTTCTTCTGTCCTCTTGTGAGTTCATTGACAGTTGTGCTTGTACACCTTCTTCCTTCAAATCTGAGCTTATCTTTAGGGGAAAAATTCTATTGTTTTTCATTTGAACCTTTGTAATCAAATGTCTACTTGGAGGCCTATCCAAAACTGTGCACACATCATTTTTGAAGAAGACATTGTAGCCCTTTTGCATGAGTTGTCAAATGTTTATGAGGTTATGCTTTAGACCGGGAAAAAGGTAAACATCTGCTATGTACTTCTTCTCCCCCTTCTTTGTTATGATATTAGATCTTCCTTTTCCCATGACAAAGACATTCCTATCAGTCCCTAATGTCACTTCAGATTTCACACTTGCATCTAGATTGGAAAACATTTCTTTGTTCCCTGACATGTGGTTGCTACATCCTGAATCTAGATACCATATATCACTTTGTTTTTCTTATGCTACATTACATGTTAAAACATGCTATCATGGTTTTGATTTTCTTTTGTGAAATTTACACTTCGTTTGTTACTAATGTCATATTGCTTCTTTCTACATTCATTTGCATAATGACCATACTTCTTACAGTAATGACATTGGACTTGAGATTTATCATACCTCTGACCTTCTCCTTGATTTTGGCTTGGGAATTGACTTGGATTTTGATTTGTGCCTCTTCCACTTGAGCTTGAAGGGCTGCTTCTTCCAGCTTTGTGTGGGCTTCTTCATCTTCCTCTTGGATATGATCTTCCTCTGCCTTGACCTTGACCAAATGAAACTTGTGTCTTGAAGACATGCTCCAATGGGGAGGTTGTTGCTCTATTCAGTTTATGTTTATGAGAAATCAGTGATTCATGAAGCACATCCACTGAGAATTGTGAGAGATCATTTGTCTCTTCTATGGCAACAACAATGGCATCAAACCTTGTTGGTAAACTTCTCAAAATTTTCTCAACTATTCTTCTTTATTCAGGTGTCTCACAATGAGACATGATTTGAGTAATCAACTCAATTACATGTGGAAAAAAATAGGTCTACATTCTCATACTCTTTCATACAATTTATTTCAAAATCTCTTCTCAGCGTTTGTAGTTTTGTTGTCTTGACTTTTGCCATGCCTTGGTAGGCAGTCTGGAGGGTGTCCCATGCTTGCTTGGACTTTGTTGCTGCTACAACCCTTGGGAAAATACTTCCATGAACTGCTTGGAAAATATAGAACAATGCTTTTGAATCCTTCTTCCTGTCGTCCCTTAACAAATCCTTTTCTGCTTGAGACAAGGCATTGTATGTTGCTGCATCTAGTTCTTCAAAACCATTCTCCACCAAATCCCAAATGTCTTGAGATGAAAATAGGGCTTTCATTGTAATAGCCTAATAATCATAATGAGGTATATGAGGATTAGTCAAGCTTTTGCTTGATGTTTCCATATCTGAGTGAAAGAAAAATATTTCTACCTGCTCGTAAATTCACTCTAAAGGAAAAAACAATCTACCCTCAAAAAAATTTTCAATTACTAGTAAAACCAATTGTTTTTACACTAACAATATTTAACCCGCTCTGATATCATGTTAAAAAATTTTACTAGGGAAGAGGAGAGGAGTCCAGCTCGGAAATTGGTTAGGGAAACGTCAACATCAGTTGCGGCAAGGATGTCTCAACCACACAAGGACTTAAATAATACACAGGAAATAACTCATGGAAAAACAGAGTAAAAGCAAAAAAAGCTGGGCTAAATTTACTCATGAATGTTTAAGACCACATAGCAACATAAAATGTGAAAACTTACAGTAAAACTGGTTTTCAAATGCCCACCATTATTTCTTCCACGCTACCTCACAAACTCTCACTCTCTAACTTGCCCAATGTTACAAATGAATTTTACATCCATATTTATCTCAACATACAAATTTGACATTAATACATAACAATGCAAATAATTAATATGCAATATGGGTGATTTTACATATAAAATGGTTTTCTGAACTTGTAGGTGTTGTGGACTATGGGCAACAGTTGCAGAGTTAATGCTTGCCCATATTTATTTACCAACTTCATTAAGTGCCTTAACTTCTCTATTGTGTTGCGGAATTGTGACTTCAGTCCTTTCGCCTGCAAACAAATTGCAACCATGCAGTGGTTCACTGAGCAGTCATGGTGTTTGTAAGTGTGTTTAAGGTGGTGGCTGGGATTAATATTTCCAACGGGTGAGAAAGGGTAAAATACTGCTTTAATTTCTATTATACGACCAAGTTTAATAATGCATGATATTTTTCTAACACTTCGCAATCATGTAACCACATTTCCCACTAGAAGATTTGGGATAAGAAAGTCATCAGTTTGGCTTCTTATTATGATTTTATTTATTTATTTTGAATATTATTTAAGCATAAGTTTTATTTTATAAACAAAATATGTTATATACCAATTTAGTGTTTGGATTAACATTATACATTTGCTATTTTTTTAATTATTTTGATTTTTTATTAACTAATATATATATCTAAATATTCTTTATTAATTTTATATTTTTATATAATACTTTTTATTCACTCAAATCCAAAACAAAACATATTGAATCACAAATATAAGTATTATGTATACATATAGAATTAACAATTTAAAGAAAAAAATGAGGATTTCTACATGCATCTATATACACATACCATTTGAGTTATTCAAAATTCTTTAATAATCAATTTGATTTTGATGTTCAATATGCACATCAACAGGATTGGGAAGTATTGTTTATGCTCCACTAAAATCTAAAAAATTATAGTTATACGAGATAGAATGAAATAATAAAGAGATAAAACAATAATATAGAAAGAATATCACAATTCCAAAAAAATTCTCCAATAATCAATTTGATTTTCATGTTCAATATGCACATCAACACGATTGGGAAGTATTGTTAATGTTCCACTAAAATCTAAAATTTATAGTTATACAACAAGAGTGTAGAAAGAATATCACAATTCTATTAAAAGAGAAAGGTCAATTTTTACAAGGTTTTTTTATTAAATTGATTACAGATAATTTCCTTACTAATTTACATGAGGAAAATAATACACAGTTTAAAAACATCAAATAAATTATTAGATGTTGTCTTCCCTGTTATAAATTTCCCCTAAGTGGTACGAATTTCTTGGCTTGCCAATTATCTTTGTTAACAAATCCTTGATATCATTTTTAATAGAGGATATCATTTTTTAGTGTTTGACTTTATTGAAGGCATGGTAATCTATAGCTAGATGCCCTTTGAAATTATTTATTTTTTTAATAATGAAAGCAGGAAATGCGCATGGGATGATGAAGGAGGTTCAATACGGTTCAATGTTAGGCGATGTGCAAGTTGGCATTTTATCTGATTTCCCTCTAAGGAGCGAGGTGATAGGATCGGGCATTGGATAAAGAAGAACGAAAGAGAAGATCGATTTTGTGTTGAATAGCGCAGGTTAGGTATTATGGCTTTATATAACTAATAAAATTTAATAAAAAGAAGATTAAAATATAAAAGTGTAATGTTGTTTTCCATATTGTTTTTGTTAAATGATAGTTTTAAATTTATATATATATTTTGGTTTGCTACTTAGCTTTTGGATTGATATTTTCTACATTAATATAAATTTATATTAATTTTATATTTATAATTTTAAAAGGAATAAAAAATATTTTTTTTCTTATTAAATTTTCAAAAATCATTTGTATAGGATAAATATGATTCTTCCATGATAAAATAAGTTTGTTATTAATAATATTATCTATATATATATGGATGGAAATTATTTTATGATTTTACTTCATACCGTAAAATTAATAAATATAAATTATGTCTTTATATAAATCATTAGAATTTAGATTTATTTTAATGCAATAAGTATATTGTGATTAATATGGATTAAATTTCTCAAGGTTCTAGCCTTGTTGACAGTGGTGAAAAGTTTGAGAAAATGTTTGTATA
>APFE030169361.1:148045-167315 GCA_000404065.3 Pinus taeda
ATACCATGGGGATTGCAAAAAGGTTTCACTGATCTGTGGAGTCGCCAGCTCCGGTTCATTGTCCAGTTGATTAATGTCTAAGGCTTGGAAATTTGTTTCAGACATTAGTTTGGCTGAACCTTTTCCTTTTATCAGGTTGGTAGGTTTTATCTCACTGTCATATTCTAAAATTCTTGCAATCCACTTTCCTATTTTGCCTTCTAGTCCCTCTTGAGTTAATATATCTTTTACAACAGAGTTTGGGACATAGGCAATCAGATGGGAGTATAAGATGTAAATTTTGAAGTCTTTGATGGCTTTAACTAGGGCATAAGCCTGCTTTTCCATAATCTGATATTTCAAGGGTGCATCTCTTAAAGCTCGGCTAAAGAAAGCAATTGGCTTTTCATTACCTTGATCATCTTTTTGCAAAAGGACAGCGGCTATGGTGTGCTCAGATGCAAAAGAAAAACTGATAAAATCTTTGTCGAATTGCGGACTGGTGAGGACAGGCGTTTGAGTCAAGGCAGTTTTGATACTCTCAAAAGCTTGCCTAGTTTCAAGAGACCATTTTACCTTGGCATCCTTTTTTAACATATTTCTCAACAGCCTTATTAGCTTGGTTAGGTTTGGGATAAATCCCCTTAGGAAATTGATCTTTCCAAGGAAAGCTTGCAACTCTTTTATGTTTCTTGGATATGGGATTTGGAGGATAGCTTGAATTCTTTCAGGATCAATTCTAATCCCATCTTTTGATATTATATGGCCTAGAAGCTTGCCTTCCTCAAGGGAAAACAGGGACTTCTTAGGATTCAAGGAAATGCCATATTTCTTGCATGTCATGAAAATTTGCCTTAGATGCTTAAGGTGCTCTTGGTCAGATTTCAAGAAAGGGGTTAGGTCATCAAGGTATACAACAAGGAAATCATGTATCTCCTTGGAAAATGCAATATCCATTGCCCTTTGAAAGGTAGCACCAGCGTTCTTTAGCCCGAAAGGCATTTTAACATACTTAAATGTTCCTCACGGTGTCGTAAAGGCTATTTTTCTTGGTCATTCGGGTGAAAAAGTATTTGATTAAATCCTGAAAATGCATCTAGTAAAGAAATTCTAGATGACCCCACTACTCTTTGGAGGATGTGGTCCATTTTGGGCAAAGGATAGTGGTCTTTTAGAGAGACCTGGTTTAAATTTCTCAAGTCTACACGCAGTCTGATCTCTCCTGTATTTTTCCTTGTGGGAACTAAATTGGATACCCATTCAGAGAATCTGATGGGTGCAATGATACCTGCTTAAAAAATTTTCTTTATTTCTTTTTCAATGAGGGGAAGAAGCATGGGGTTGATTCTTCTAAGTTTCTGTTTCAATGGTTTTTGATTTGGTTTTAAGGGAATGGTGTGTTGAATTACTAAGGTGTCATAGGACTTCAAGTCCTCATAACTCCAAGCAAATACATCTTGGAATTCTTTGAACAGATCGACGTATTTTGGTTTTTGATCAAGAGGCAAATTTTTGGATAATTTAATCATTTTGGGCTGGTCTGCTGTTCCTATGTTATGTTCTTCAATAGCAGCATTTATAGGCTCCATTTTTAGTTTCTCGGGCACATCATTATCATCAAACATGTCTTCTAATGGAGTTAGTCCAGTAGGCAAGCAGTTATCCTTTAGGTCAATGAACTCAGCCTCAGCTTTGGCTGTTTCTTCTAAATGCATATGTTTTAGCTCTTGTATGTTTGCATGGTCAAAAAAAGTTCGGTTAAGGATTTGTTTAGCTGTTGCAGCTGTTAAAACGTGCTGATTTTCTTCTGTTAGCTATTGGGAATCGTTCATGGCATCCATGTCAACGTTTGTGTTGTGTAGGTAAATCCCCTTTGTAGACAAAGGCAAACCCACTAGCCTAACTGAGGTCTAGCAACAATCAAACAAAGCTAACACGCAGGTTCCTAATTGAACAATAAAGGCCAAGATGAGAGCTTACCTCGAATCCAACGCTTATATTCGTAGAAGGGTTGTCGCTTCCGTTCTTTCGCTTCAGCGGGTCACAATCCTCATGATCTCCGTGAATAGACACCTGCACATGCAAAGAACAAGACAAATACAAGCATAAAATCCGGGAAATGCAACTATGTATTAGTCAGAAAGGATACAACTCAAACATCATAATAAAGACACATGAGTGGAACCATAATGATAGTCGTCTATTATTATTGATAAAACAAAAGAGAATACAACCAAGTTCTGACGTCAAATCCTCCTTTGGCTGGGTGAATCAGCAACACATGCCTTGCAAAGCTTGTAGGGATGGGAACAAGCCTCTCTTTCCTTGATCACTTGGACATGGATCTCCTCCTTAAAGATTTAACCTCATAGGGATACACAAGACCTCTTGCAAGATGAGCTTAGCAATTCTCAGACTTTGGGACTTAGATTTGGGAGCTTGGAAAGTAGAATTACTAACTAAGAATTACCAACTAGCTTGTCAAAGGGGAAAGAACAAGCTTATATAGAGGTGGGAGGAGTAGATAAGACCATCCACTTGATTCATGGGATTGTCCTTATCATTAGGAAGCTTCCATGAGAGGTGGAGAACTACTTCCCTCCTTGGGATATACGAAGCCCAATTGAACCAATTCAAACTAGAATTAGTTTATGGATAAGGTGGAAAGAACCTTCGGAAGTTTGATGGTTAAAAACTTTACCCAACTGGGTTGGCACTAGTGAGACTCTGGGACAGAGCGCTAGCTGGTGTGCCATCTTTGGAGGATTTACCCCATTGGCGCGAGCAATACACTGTGGAACAACGCCAATGGAGAAAGGGCTACATTTTTGGGTATTTTGTGAAAGGTGTCTTCAGGGCATATAGAGTACATACTTTAAGGGATACAAAGCAGGTGTTTTCAAGTCATGTCACTTCTCACAGGTCTCGGAATAGGTCCTCCATTGTACGAGAGAAGGGGTAACAGGGACGGTGAAAAAATACTGTGTAACAGATGCCCCCTAAAGCATGAAGCCTGAGAGAGAGAGGGGTGAAGTGCCTTACAAGAACATGGTCGACTAAAAACACGGCTGCCGGAGAACCTGCACGAAGTACAAATGATATCTCAAATACATGATGTACATGGTATGGGCGCAGCCATCCATAATAGAATACGTAAAAATTTGGATCCTAGGTATGGACGCAACCATCTGATGAGGATCAATGAATCGACTTAGGCATGGTCGCAGCCATCCAGTGAATGAGTCATGTAGTGATTATAATAATCCACAAAATGCAGTCCAGATCCCAATATACAAAATCCAGGGTCTTGCGCTCCAACTCGACCCGAACAAAGTACAATTTCAAGCATGCGAATATAGGAGTCGAAGTCGAACATGCTAGAACATCGTCTGATTACCAGTCAATGATAAAAACTGTTAACAGACACGAGCGGTACCACCAATAATGACAATGGTCCTCAAGGTACTATAAGTACAATCCACGGTGTGCGAATCGGTGAGCCAGTGTCGAACACCCGTAGAATCATCCGATCGGAAGTCAATGATGAAAACCTTGCGTCGAACACAAAGAACCTGCCATTGAGGCATGCAGGCTCCAAGGTACCTGAAGGGAGTCTCTAAGTCAACTTCCTGGATAATGAGATGAAGTCCACAGGAAGTGACCTTGATCAAAGGAGGGCCATAATGTTTCCCACATCATCAACGCGAGATAGAGAAGGATAAAATGTTTTGTGTGAGGTATCAGAGGGAGGTTGAGTATTCTGCAGAGTTCAACTTCTCTTGAACATATCGGTGGCACGACAGTGGACTTGGCAGTATTTGACATCAAATGATCAGGGGTCATGGCGACAAGGCGATGAGCAGATGAATGGTCAAACAGGATAACCCAAACCCACGGAGGCAAGTGTGAAACAAGATGAGATGTCCCCACCCAGACACGAATGCAGACAAGTGCCATGTTCAAGAGCGACATACTGCCGACACGACAATGATTACGGTTCCTTTATTCCCTCACCATTTCTGGTGAGTACCCCGGTTATTTTTGGATGGCAAGCTTGACGGGGATAGGATATGCTTGAGAGGCATGATTTCGACGGAATCCGATGTCATTAAGTTTTAACGAGTCTGACAAAGGAAAAAATCGGCGTCTTTTCATATTTAGGGACTTTGAAAAAACAACAAAAAGGAAACTCCAGGGGTGTCCTTTTTCGTAAAGTTGTGTCTCTCGAGCCCGAAAAAGTATAAAACCATGCTCAAAAGAACCGCCCAATCATTACGACTGAGGAGTACTTTTCATAAGTAGTGACTCTGATCTAAAAAAGTAAAAAAGCGATCAAAACCATGTCGCTTCGTGACCATTAACGAACCGGAAACGACAAGGGTCCGACGATCTTTTCGTTTTTTAAACGGTCGGAAAAGGGTTTAAAGACGACTACCTCTCATATCCATTTAACGAGTCGAGAGGACCAACTCGACATTCTTTTCATGTTTAGAGAGTCAGAAAAGAGCAAAAGATGACTCCAAAGTGACTTTTTCGTGTATTTACCGAGTCCGAAAAAGTATAAAATACAACTCGTTTTGCCATGAAAGCTCCATAAGTACCTGTCGCTACACAAAACATCAGCGTAAAACCAATTTTCGACACAAATATCCATGAAAATATTCATAAAATGACTTTTAAAAGCTTAATTAGGGTCAAAAAGCTATAAAAAGGTGAAAATAGTAAAATAAAAATTACTTTTCACTTTTTACCTTTTGAGAGCGACATTAGGGCTTTTTTGGAGTGCAACCTTCAGTTGGCGATTGTGACCAATCCGGTGGACCATTTCGAGCGCCGTCAGTGCCAAGTAAGTGGTCTTGTCCTTAGCTTCATTTTCATCTGTTCAAAATTTGCTTTCAATGGCATTTTGATTTCCTATGGGGGGAATTTCAAATTTACGGGTTTCGCCCATTGGCGCGGGTTTCGAGCACGGACTCGCACCAATGGGTAAAATTTCCCATAGGGCACGTGCCCATGGGCACGACTATTTTAGAAACAGTTGCACGGACGGCCACGCGCATTTCTAGGCCAATTTTAACAAATTTAACACCAATTTAGCTGCAATTTCAAGTATTATGAGGTTGTAATGCATCATTTTGACTTTTTTTTGTAGGACCATCCGCAAAAATGGTGATGATATGGAAGGAAAGGGAACATGACCAAGTGGACATACTAGCCCTAGCTGACGAGGATCGCATGGAAGCTTTGAGAGCATGTGGGCTCAAGAAATTCTTCATGCTATCCTATTTCCGAGCTCAGTCAGAGCTCCTATAGTACTTGACTGACTTATGGGACGTAGAGGAACAGGTGTTTCGGGTACGAGATCAGGTACTGGAGTTGGAGGTATCGGATGTCTATTTCTTGACAAGATTGTCACGACGAGGGCCGGTGCCTCGGTTAACTGGGAGCAGGCCATCTGGGGAAAAGATGGATGAGGTAAAGGCTCATATTTGCTCGGAGGCAAGATATGGGCAGGGTAGTTCGAAGGTGGACATCTCCACCGTTCAGGATTTGACACTGAGAGCCTTACTGTTCACTCTTACATGAGCTGCGGGGGCACAAGTGCCCCACGAAGCTATGAAGAACCACCTACTATTAGCGATAGAGTGTCTTAGCCCGACGATCTTCAATTGGGTGTCAGTTGTGACGACCAACATGAAGAGGCAGCTGAGAAAGGCCAAGCGGGGCAAGCTACATAGTTCGGGTATGGTTCCATCTTAGTGACGTTCTTCCTGGAACGTGTGCGAAGCTTCCAGGGCCAAGGGGCCTTTGTGGCAGATCCAGCACCTCGAGAGCCGAGGATGGCTTGATGGGCGGCACTGATGCCGAGGGGTGGTGGCAGCCAACAGATGTCCTTCAGACCAGAGTTCTTCGGGTGGCTTCGCTGCTAACTAATCATGGTGTAAGACTAGCCGTATGCGGGGAAAAACTTGATTGGAGACCCTGACCTTCCCCTTCTGGATGGAGAGGATTGGGACGAGGAGATTGGTACATCCTCATTTTTTGATTTTGTATTTTTATGATTTTTTTTTGTTAGTACATGCTTGTTCTAATGACCTCTATATGCACATGTAGATGTCGGCCCAGAGCATCCAACTGGCTTGTCTTCCATTGCGAGGAGACATCCAGTAGCAGCAGCAGCAGGAGCAGATCCTCAGGAGGAGGGCGGTGACAGAGGGGAGCTTATCCAGAACCTTGAGGCTATCACTCGAGGGATCCCAGATTATGCTCAGCTAGCGGATGTGCCGCTAGCTTACCAGAGGCACACAGTAGGGGTGCCAACTCGCATCCACCATCTCTTGAGGCGTCTAGTGTGGGCGGTGATGTGCTATCATGAGCACCACCGAGACTAGGATTTTATTTTCATGCATATGTTTTGAGAGACATGTTGTCTCCAGATGTATTCAGACAAACATGTATTATTTTTTGATGATGCACGGGGTGCAAACATTCTGGACACGCACACACATATATATATATATACATATGTTTTATGGTCTATTGTACTTTATGCTTCTTGTGTTATGTTGATTCATAGGTTATGAAAATGCCTGTCCAACACATAATTAGCTAATGCATCGGTTAACGTATTAAGTCATCTTGGAATATGTTGATAAGTAATGAAATCAAAATCCCTTTCTAATAACTTAACATGTAAATACAACCTTAAAATCTGATGATCTCTGATGGAATAACGCCCGTTGAGTTGGTGGACTACAAGTTGAGAATCCAAGTTTACAACCAATGTGTGAACGCCGAGGTTAATCACCTCAGCTAATAATTCAATCACAACGCTATATTCAGCAACATTATTCGTTGTACAGCCTAGAAAAACCCCTTGAATGTCTACTAACTCAACATGAGGATCGTAGATCACCCATGCCGTAGACGACAAGCTGCGTGTATTGCGGGAAGCACCATCAGCGAAACCAACGTAAGGCGATCCAGGCATCTGTCCAAGAAGCAAAAAGACACAATAAGTGGCAATCACGCCTACATACCAAAATAAAAACTAAGACAAACATGCACACACAATGCACTGTTGAAAGCATACATATGTACAAAAAGAGAGAGTGCCTGGATTCATGCATAAGATTTTTTGAGATAAAGCCCATTTCGGGGCCTATCCAGGGGATCACCTTCATAATCTATAAGCTTGTAAGAACCTTTTTGCAAAACTCTTTTCACAATGTAGGGCCCATGCCACATAGGCTCGAGTTTTCTTGCTCCTAGCTTATCGTTAGCTTGATCATAGAGCAGTATTAGGTCTCCCTCAATGAAAGAGCGGGAGTTAATAGTATTATCGAAGTGAGTTTTCAATCGCTTCTTCTGAGCTTCAATAGCTAAGGAGGCTAGATGACGAGTCTCATCCAGCCATTCTAAGTAAAGAAGACACTCTTCTACTGGAGTAGTATCGGGGAGAAACTCGACGACTATCTTTAATGAAGGGATCTCACACTCAATAGGAAGGGTTGCCTCTAGTCTGTAAACTAACTGAAAAGGAGTGAAACCGGTGGCATCCTTCACGGATGTACGGTAGGCCCACAAAGCAGAGAACAACATCAGATGCCAATTGGAATTATGCATGCCAACATTTCTTTGAAGCATCGTGACCAAAACCTTGTTCACGGCTTCCACTTGAACGTTTTCCTGAGGATAGTACGGGGTCGAACTATCATGCCTAAGGAACAATTGGGTTGTTAACTCGGTCATCATATGATTACAAAAATGTTTTCCATGATCAGTGATGATGGCTTGGGGTACTCCGAACCGCGAAATAACATGGTTGAACAAGAACTGCGCCACGGTGTGACCGTCTTCTGATAATGTAGGCATCGCCTCGGCCCATTTCGTGAAATAATCAACAGCAATGATGATGTACCCATGCCCCCCATCCGAGCGAGGGTTACAGGTCACATAATCGATGCCCCATTTGGCAAAAGGGCCGATGGTTACAACGGGGTGCAGTGGAGCAGGGGGTGCACGCATCTTCCGTTGGTAAATCTGGCATTCATGACACGAACAGACAGAAAGAATGCAATCCTTAAAAATGGAGGGCTAGAAATAGCCAGCACGTAGGATCTTCTATGCAGTGGCATATCCAGACATGTGACCACCACAAGCACCAGAGTGGCAGTCATTCAGAACTCTCTACTTCTTCGAAAGTCAAACATCGGCAAAGAACATAATCAACACCGAGACGGTACAGGGTGTCCCCAAAGATGTGATATGGTTGTGCTTGATGTCGAATCCATCGACGAGCATCCTTAGAGGTCTCGGGACAGAAGGAGGGCATCTGAAAGTAGAAAATAATATCCCCGTACCAGGGATCGAGGGTGCTAATGAGGAAGAGAGTTCTTCTGGAATGGAATCCTCTAACTGAGAGGAGGCAGCAGTGGATGGAAAAGAACACAACAGCTCAACGAAGACAAGTCATTTCTTAGACTTGGCAGCAGTAAATTCCAAGTCAAACTCTTGGAGGATGACTATCCACTTTGAGTATTTGCCCCCCAGCAACTGGCGTGATAGAATATAGGTCATGGGGTTGCAATCAGAGATCACTGTCGTAGTATGCAACAATATGTAATGACGGAAACGTTGAACAACGCAAGCAACAATGAGGGCCAACTTCTCGACATAAGCATATCAAGTTTCCGTATCTAACAAGTTGCGGCTAAGGTAGTAGATAACGTGTTCAGTGCCGTCGTCGTCATCTTGGACCAGAACCATACCGATGGTGGTATCAGCAGCGACCAAATACAACGTGTAATCATGATGATAATTGGGAGGCCACAACAACGGGGTGGAAACTAGAAGAGTTTTAAGATGTGAAAAAGACTCTTCAGCTATGGCATCCCATCGAAACGGGGTGTCGTGCTTGAGTAATCGCGTGAAACCTTTTGCCACTTCGACATAATTCAGGATAAATTGTCGCAAGAAATTTGCTTTACCCTGCAAACTCTGCAGTTTCCGTAGAGAAGCATGGGGAGGAAGATTCAAAATGGCTTCGACTTTAAGGGGATCCAAGTGGATGCCCTCTCGGGAGACGATAAACCCAAGAAGTCAGCCAGATTCTACGCAGAAGACACATTTATGCGAGTTAAGTTGGATATTGTAGTGTCGACAACGGAGAAAAATCTCGCGGAGATGTGACGAATGGTCTTGGCGGTTAGTCGAATGAGCGGGAAGGTCATCTAGATAAGGTTGTACGATGTGCCGGATATCATGAAAGGCATAAGACATCGCACGTTGAAAAGTGGCACCGACATTCTTGAGACCAAAAGGGAGATTTTTATAAGCAAAAGTACCCCATGGATAGATAAAGGCCGTCTTGTGTCGATCAGTGGGCATGATATTAATCTGGTTGTAGCCAGAAAAGCTGTCCATAAACGAATATATCTCACTCCCAGCACACTCATCAATGAGTTGGTCAATGAAAGGTATGGGGTAGTTATCTTTCGGGTAGGCTCGGTTAATATCGTGATAATCGACACAGACACGAATGGTACCCTGCTTTTTATCCACAAGGACAATGTTAGAGACCCAATCTGTGAGTGGGATAGGGTAAATAAAACTAGTTTTAAGAAGTTTTTCAACTTTCGCTTTGATAGCTGCAGCCTTGCGGGGGTGCACAACGTGTAAACGCTGATGAACAGGTTTGGATCCTGGATACGTAGGTATCTCATGCACTACAGTGTTTGGATCAATGCCGGGCATCTCTTCATAAGACCATGCGAACACGTCACGGAATTCGCGAAAAAGCGCTATATAGATTTGAATTTCCTCAGGAGTGCAAGTGACTCCTATATAGATGTTCTCGACAGTCCCTGGTTTGACAGAGATGTCGATAGGTTGAGTCTGCGTAATGTTCCCCAAATTCCCTTCAGACGATACTTGATAGACCTAAATAGGCGTCTGAAGAGGTTGTGAAGGGAAACACGGAGCAAACCGCTTGAGAGAAGCCAACGTTTCCCGAAGGGTAGGGAGAAACAAGGAATGGTGGTGAAGATGCGACCACGGAGGTTCCTCGAGAGACATGGTCTCTATGATGGCTTCGTTGGAAGGAAATATTTCCTTTAATGGACCTGAGGAGGCACATTCTCCAAGCCAAGGGGAATAGTCATATGAGTCAAGAGCTCCGCTTAAAGAAGCGGGTTGAGCAGGAGGAGCCGATACAGCAGCGATTTCGATGTATTTGAGCTCAGCGGGACTCAACGGCATCTCCTCGCCCCACGATTCTATCTGATCGATGGGGGGAAGGACCCAGGGATCAGAACGAACCGAAATCATACTGATGGAGGTGAGGTTGGGAGGTGGGAGTGAGAAAACACCCATAAGGGTGGGATCTTTGAAGAGCTTGGTTCCCACACTTTCGAAAGCGATGGAGGTATGCTCCACGAATGGCACATTTCCTTCAGAAGAAGAAGCGAAGAATGAGAGCTGGTCTACTGTGACAATTTTCCCTTGATGAGGGAAACGGATGACACAGAAGAGGGATGAAGCCATGGCACGCATGGCATACGTCCAACTCCGGCCCAGAAGGAGGTTGTAAGTAAGATTTGCATCAACAACCTCAACTTCTACTTCAACGGTTTTCCCTTGTAAAGTGATCGGCAATCGTTGAAGAATACCATAGGGATGAGATTCTCTCCCATCGAAGGTTTCCAGTGTCGTAGGAGACTGGCTTAGAGTCGGAGACCCGATCGCTTTCCAACAAGCAATAGACATGATGCAAGTTGACGCGCCCTCATCAATAACTGTACGATGGATCGTTTTTGAATTGATGATGACTTGTATAAGAAAGGCAATCTGATGAGGCAGCCTTAGGACATGGTTCTCAAGATCAAAGGTAATCAGATCCGAATCTGCCGGGTCGATGCCACCGATGGCCAATCGCAGGGACTTCCTCTGGGGGGGGCAGCTCTGGAGAACTTCTAAGGCAGACATAAGTGACAGAGCCTGCGATAAGTCCTCAACTATACTATAGTATTGAGCAGCATGAGCATTTGGGTTGTAAGATGATATCCTGAGTACTCCTTTGGGAATGGGTCGGATGGTCGTCTCAGTACTCGGTCTCTCGATATGGAGTGGACTAGAGCTGGACAAAGGAGCACTTGAGGGAACCTCGGGCTCCTTCTCGGTGGATGACAGATACTCCTTTGTTCGAGTCGTTACATGAGCGGGAATGGATCTAGCCATGAAGACTTGGGAACCAAAGGGAGAAGAAGACGAAGATGGATCAGCCACCATTTGAGTCTGTTGAGAGGGGAAAGGTTCTTTAAGAACCACAAGAATCCCTGTAGAGCCTTTCAACAAACGACTAACCTCGGACTGCCTTGGGCAGTCTTTAATGTAGTGATCCTCATCATAGATGAGACAAGGATATTTAGGTTTGCGCTTAGCTCCTTCCTCGGGTAGAGGTTTGGGGGAATCCTGTTTAGGTTGCTCAAACTTATTCTTTGCTTTCCCCTTTTTCTTTCCTTTCGAGGCCTTACTCACCACGGTGGACTAAACGACATTAACCTCAGAAGTACTTCCAGAATTTGAACCACCCTGAGAAGTGTTTTCGTTAGAAGAATTCGATTTTTTCTTCCCAGGGTTCGAGGATGATTTTTTGGACGACAGATTTACAGAGCCAATAACTCCATCAACAGATGGCTTTGGTGGAGCCTTGGATGTACCGGGTCTCGGGGCATCAGGCAAATACTCATATAAAGTACCTGACTGAGAATAAACTAAGTCTAGGTACTGAGCACGTGCGATAGCTTGCTCTTCAGTCACACAGGCTCCCATAACAATGTCCCGTGCAATCTTAGGGATGAAGGAAGTTGTGAACTAGTCGGTGAGGAGTTGATCAGGAATCCAAAACTTGGTCAACCGACGATGCCTTCTCCAGTCATGTATATGATCAGAGATGTGCGTAGCCATGTCCTGCTTGAGAGACGTAAGGAGATGGGTCCCTGTCTTGTACCGAATGGGTAACTGAAAATGAGTAAGGAATGTCATAGCCAATGAATTGAAATCTTGAAAAGACCCACGGGTCAATTCAATGTACCATTTAGCAGCAGAGCCAGTGAGAGTCCTTTGGAACAGGCGAAGCCTGACCGAATCATCAAGCCATGAATTGGATGAACACCAAAGGTGATAAGTCATTACATGGGCTTGGGGATCCTCTCTAGCCTTGTCGTCGAATTTGGGACAGTCGCCAGGTATCTTAGTTGGAACTGGTGGCCATTGTGGATTATGCAAAATAGGATCATTTGTTAACTTCGACACATCGGGTAGTTCCAACGTTGCTAAAAATGGTAGCTATAGGTTGAAGGACATCTGCGGATATGAGGTAGGGCCAGAGTTCCATCCAGTTGCTGGCTGCCCCCATTGACCTTGTCCGGACGGACCAGGTCCAAAAGGACCTTGTCCATAGGAACTTTGTCCATAAGGGTTATATCTGTAACGGATGGTTGATTTTGGTTCTGCCCCCGAGCGCCCCATTAGTTACCATACTGTCCTGCAGGGGCAACATTAGGTTGCTGATAATTTTGATAAGGGGTGACCTGCGGCTGTTGGTAATTTTGATACGGGGAGAATTGATTTTGCCCCTGGGGTTGCTGGTATCCATATGGTCACTGGGCTCCATATTGAGCCTGGGAACCAGGCGGCATCTAATAAGAAGGTTGGGATTGGTACCCACCTTGTGGCTAGAGACCAGTTTGATTCTGGGGTTGGTAACCAAGTTGAGCTTGAGAAGAAGGAACCATCTGCATGCCCGGTTGAGCCACCCCAGAAAGATATCCCTACGAAGAGTGAGGTTGGGCCATATAGCCGGAAGGTTGTCCTAGCTGGATTTGAGACGAACCTACTTGCCCAGAAGGTTGGACCTGCTGGGTGTTTGGTTGTCCTTGCGCAACCAAAGGTTGTCCTTGTAGACCAGATGGCTGGCTAGGGTGAGCAGTGGGCTGGCCTTGCTACATGTAAGGTTGGCCACCTTGCCCAGAAGGGTAGCCTTGCTGGTTTCCGGGTTGTCCTTGCTACGCGTAAGGTTTTCCTGAATCCCATAGGGTTGACCCGAAGGGTATCCCTATTGGGGTCCAGGTTGTCCTTGTTGAGCATAAGGTTGTCCCGGGTTTCCAGAAGGTTGCCCAAGATATGTATAAGATGGACCACCAGAGGCCGAAGGTTGTCCCTGGTAGGGTTGTCCTTGCGAGCCTCCAGGTTGCCCTGGATAGGTTTGGCCATAATACTGCTGCCCATAATTAGGCTGCGTGTAGGATGGCTGACCTTGGTATGATGGTCCTTGAGATGGCTGCCCTTGATCCAGAAGGAATTGGCCACCACCGTAACCAGTGGTGCCCCAAGCCACATTCAATGGAATGGTACCTTCTACAGCGGGTTGGGCTCGCAAGGAGGTATACAAATAATGATTGACATGATCATAATAAGGGCCTTGCCTGCTTGGATTTTGGACAGCATGCAAGTACTGAGAATATGCCCCCTCTCCTGAAATGGCAGCAGAAGAAGGTGGGGCACCGCTTGCAGAATGAGCAACTCTGGCAACATGTGCCGATTGACCACTACGTGTCGGGCCACGGGATGGGCCGGCAACCGTAGTTACAACGGAAGATGCCGTAACAGCACTAGCAACTGGAGTCGACGATGCAACACAAACGGTCGGATTGGTCGGAACTGACGTGACAGCGGCATTGTGAACTTGGGAAACAAAAGGTCTCGTAGTGGGAACAATGTTATTATCCCACATAGAAGAGGAGCTCGTAGAGTCCATAGCATCCCTCAGAGATCTATAGTGCATCGGCACTATAATACCGAGAGGTGTAACAGTGTAGGGCATAGATATAACTGGGGATGTGGCCTGCATGGGAGTCTCAATACTCGACATAACGGGTGTTCCACTCGATACAGGAGATGTGTCTTCCATATCGGAAGAAGCCATCGGGGACGAAACACCAATAGGAGTAGAGGGAAAATCCTCTTAAGAAGGCTCCCAAACAGGGTTCCAAAACAAGTCGTAAAGCTCATCCTCTGGAGCACGAGAGTTCAACGGTTGGACACTTGGAATAATAGGGAAAGTGTCACCACAAACTGGTGTCTCAGGAGCAACAGAAGAAGGAGACCCTTGGTCACTTGGGACGGGAGACGGGATCGATGGATCTGCCAGGATAATCGAATCAAACAAAAATCCTAGACAAGCTAACGATAAAAGACCCTACTCAAAACTAACGCACACAAGATCTAATAAGGTAAATGTAATCGTGGTTGAATAAATTTTTAAGACATTAGGACACAACTTGACCTTTTCATGTTTTAAGAGTCGAGAAAAGGACAAAAGATGACTCTAGTCACCTTCGAATATTTAATGAGCTCGAAGTGACAAATGCTCAACAGAGCCTTTTATTTTAAGGAGTCCAAAAAGGATTAAAAAGTGACTACTCTGGAGAAACTAGGCAAGGGGTTTACCAGACAATCCGTAAAACTGCATATACACCTTAGCGATCATATGAAAGCCAAGGACTTTCCGTACGGCAGTCAATCTTCCCGAATGCTATGTTCGGTGCATTACGGGCTGTAAGGAGGCATACACAGCTTCCTGTGGATCAAGGATGATAACCTAGTGGAGTCTCCCCATATATACGCGACGGTACGTGGGAGCACAAGTCCATACTAGACCACAGTTGAATCACACAAGGAGGAACCACCCAACCTTAATGTGAGAACAAAAGTGACTAGGTTTAATGACGCCAAAGTACGTCTCTAGCCTAGACCTCTAGAATGTGAGCGTTATGTTCCAATGCATTTTTAAGTTCATTCAATTTATTTTAAAGTTTATCTTGAGTTAAGTTTTGGTTTTCAGGTCCTACCGTATGTAATTTCCCAAAATCCCTAAATGCACTCTATATGCCAAAACATGTCATTCCATTCGATGAATGCTAATTAAAAAAGAGTTTAGAGAGCTTTCATGCAAATTAAACGATCACAAACAAAAAAGAGTTTCCCTAATGCAGTTAATGCAAATCACTAAACTTTTCTTTATAATTACTAATCCACTAATCAAAATGAAAAGTCCTAACATTCATTAACTATTTCAAAGCAAAAGAGATTTTCTTTTTCAATAATGGAAAAATGCACTAAAGAGTTTTTTGAGAAATAGCACTAAAAAATTCCAACCAATACACACACGTTCATTTCCTCAAGACACAAATCAAACATACAAAGAATCACAAGAAATCTCAAAGACAACAATGAGCCTTGTGTTCTGGGCTCAAAGTGAGACGAAGCGGAATTCAAGTGAAGGCGAAGCAAATCACCTAAATAACACAACGAAATGATTCATGACTACCAAACAAGTGTAAGGTAGCAGGAAAGAGAGTCGACTGGATAACAAAAATATCGAAGCACCTTAGGAAGGCTCGATTCATAAGGCCACTAGATGCCCTAGGGCTAGAAATGCGAAATCGGTAGAAAGAAGCAAACACCCAGAGGGTAGCGATTGAAACCAGTCAAATCACACTCCAACACATCAAAGTAGTCTGATAAAGGCACTTAGGATGAAACCAAAGCTCAAAAAATGAAGAACCATTCAAACTTCAAAAGTCTACAGGCTTGGCATGACTGTCAGGCTGCAACTAGCGCCTTTCAGGATTGGCGCGGGTTGTCAATGTGCAACTTGCGCCAACTGGCACGATTGTCCTACTATAAACTAGTGCCAGTCGATTTTGCTATGGAAAATAAAAAACAAAAGAGCCAAGGCTAAACCAACAATACCTAAGTACTCTCAAGAGGCAAAAAAAACAAAGGTATCCAACCCAGAAAGCAAAACAAGCGGGAGAAACCAAGGAAACAATCAAGGAACAAGGCTAGTCCCAAGTTATTCAGTTTGCAAGCCAAACCGGAGATGGACTGAAGTAGCATTGATCTACTTCGCTAATGCAAAGCAATAGCGTTTTGAAGGTTATCTGGCCAGACTTCAAACTCCGTCTAATAGCTCACAAATCAAACAACAAGACAAGATAAACAAACAAAGAAAAAGCCAACTCCCCAGCGGAGTCGCCAAATTGTTGTGTAGGTAAATCCCCTCTGCGGACAAAGGCGATCCCACTAGCCTAACTGAGGTCTAGCAACAATTAAACAACGCTAACACGCGGGTTCCTAATTGAAAAATAAAGGCCAAGATGAGGGCTTACCTCGAATCCAATGCTTATATTCGTAGAAGGGTTGTCGCTTCTGTTCTTTCACTTAAGCTGGTCACAATCCTCATGATCTCCATGAATAGACACCTACACATGCAAAGAACAAGACAAATACAAGCATAAAATCTAGGAAATGCAACTATGTATCAGTCAGAAAGGATACAACTCAAACATCATAATAAAGACACATGAGTGGAACCATAATGATAGTCGTCTATTATTATTGATAAAACAAAAGAGAACACAACCAAGTTCTGACGTCAAATCTTCCTTTGGCTGGGTGAATCAACAACACATGCCTTGAAAAGCTTGTAGGGATGGGAAAAAGCCTCTCTTTCCTTGATCACTTGGACATGGATCTCCTCCTTAAATATTTAACCTCATAGGGATACACAAGACCTCTTACAAGATGAGCTTAGCAATCCTCAGACTTTGGGAGTTTGGAAAGTAGAATTACTAACCAAGAATTACCAACTAGCTTGTCGAAGGGGAAGGAACAAGCTTATATAGGGATAGGAGGAGTAGATAAGACCATCCACTTGATTCATGGGATTTTCCTTATCATTAGGAAGCTTCCATGAGAGGTGGAGAACTACTTCCCTCCTTGGGAGATACGAAGCCCAATTGAACCAATTCAAACTGGAATTAGTTTATGGATAAGGTGGAAAGAACCTTCGAAAGTTTGATGGTTAAAAACTTTACCCAACTGGGTTGGTTCTAGTGCGACTCTGAGATAGAGCGCTAGCTGGCGCGCCCTCTTTGGAGGATTTACCCCATTGGCGTGAGCAATACACTGTGGAATAGCACCAATGGAGAAAGGGCTACTTTTTTGGGTATTTTGTGAAAGGTGTCTTCAGGGCATATAGAGTACATACTTTAAGGGATACAAAGCAAGTGTTTTCAAGTCATTTCACTTCTCACAGGTCCCGGAATAGGTCCTCCAATGTACGGGAGAAGGGGTAACAGGGACGGTGACAAAATACTGTGTAACAATTTGTATTCGAAAATTCACCCTCAAGAGTGAGGAAATTGTTAATTTGGGCATCATTTTGAAACACTTGCCAATATTTAACATTGTTAGCGACCGAGGGTCTATGTTTTATCTTAGCAGTGAAATAGTGGTTTGGCTCAAAGGGAAGCTTGCATGTACTAGCAAAAGTTGCTAGGCTGTGAGCATGAATATTATGGTCTCTTGAAATTTTGGCAAGCTTGGATTCATTGAAAGACTTGAGTATTTCTGTGGTAGTAGTCCTATAAGTTCTCATTCTATTGTCATTGGTAACAAAGTTACCTTTCATTTGTTGTATAATTAAATCAGAGTCACCTAGAATGGACACTTTTGCAGCTCCTAGGGCTTTGAGAAATTTAAGGCCTAAGAGGAGAGCCTCATACTCTGCCATGTTATTGGTACATCTGAAATTTAATCTATAGGCATGGCCTTCTGCATGATTATCATGTGTATTGTGAATCCATACCCCTGCCCCTGCTCATAACTTATTGACAGAACCATCAAACTCTAGATACCATGTAATTTCTTGTTTTTGGTTTGTATCAAGAGTTTCAGTCATTTTAGGATTGGGCAGATCTAAAAATTTTGTTTGACGGGGTTCTTCTTGTTTACTGGCTGCCTCGACTCTTGTGACAGTTTCATGGGTATTGGCCACTGATTCCTCATTGATGCATGTTTCTTGCTCTAAGGCTAGAGGCTTCTCGTCAGTTGGAGGATTGGTGTCATCATTAAATAAAATAAAAGAATCCATATCAGAATGGATTGAGTAAATTGGAAAATTTTGGGGCTTTTCCTCACTACTTACCACATACTTCATCAATGTTTCCCTGTACAGTCTCTTTGTTTGCCCAAAGACAGATATAGTGGCATAAGAGAGGTCAAGTTGAAGGGATCCTTGCAGTTTTGCTCCCCATGATCTTGATAGGAGCATGCCATACTTTGTGGGAATGTCAGCGACAACTACGTCCATCAGGATTGTCTTGTTGGGAAATTGGACTAAAGACACACAAAGGTCTTTGATTAAGCCTAAACATTTGACTTGACTTGAGTCAAAGGAACAGAGATCTTTGTAAGGTCTTGTGACATCAAGTTTTAGCTTCTCCATCACAGCTTTGGGCATAAGCTTATGTGAGGCACTTGAGTCAAACATAGCGTTATGCAAGATTTTGTCATGTATGTGCAGGCTGACATAAAAGGGTGTGTCATGTGGAAAGATTTATTTTTGCTGACAAAACTAACCTCCCTAGAAGCCTAAGACTTTCTAGTGACAAACAAGACAATTAAGAGCAATCCTTCTCTAAACATGCATTATCATATGAGAAACCAAGTGGTTTTCGATCCTACCTGAAGTCCAACGTTGTTGTAGTAGTCTAGCCTCGTCGATCTAGATGAGCTCCTCCTTCACTTTGAAACCTGCATACACTAACAATCAAACGATTACATAACACCTGAATATATCATAAAACAAAAACATATTCAACACATAGACCAAGGAGTATATGAAACAATTCATTAACAACAAATCATTGAGAAGAATGGACTTATTTGTATTAAGGAAACAAAAGAAACCATTACAACCTGAGCCTTGGTGTTGTGCAAGTTCCTCCCAGGGTCCAGCAAGAGGTTTCCTCTACTTTGACAAGCTCACCCACTTCCAAATGAAACAAGAAAGGATGGTAATCTCTCCTCACAAGCTTACAATGGAAGTCCTAATTCCAGCAGCATCTACCCTTTGGAATGTTCAACTTTCAACCTCCCCTCCCTTGGCCCAATGCTTGTTTTTATAGTGTTCTAGAGGAAGTTATTCAGTTCCAACATCAATGGGATACTCCCTCTTTTGGATGGGGTAGCTCCTCTCTTGATGGGATAAGTTCCTCTATCATAGGGATGCATGAACCATCTGGAGGCGCTCAATACACGTCAAACACTCTTCTAGAAAGCTCTAGAAGTGACCACAAGTATTTTTTTTAAGATGAAACTCGCGCCTTTTGACCTTTACAGGAGTACGCACCCATCCCTTGTCTTACAGAGCGTACAAGTA
>APFE030169361.1:197042-226415 GCA_000404065.3 Pinus taeda
AAATCAATAACCCTTTGAGAGAGCCCTCTCAGGCTAAGGAGGCTAAGCCTTAGTCAAAAGATTGGTTTGAAATAGTTACTTAGAGTCAACCTGACCAGCAATCTATCAGGTTTTGATTTTGAGATAACAGATACAAGCCTCTAATTTTGCCTCCTATATCCCATGCTTTCCCTAAAAATCATTACCTATATCTACCAATATTTGATGGTGAATGTGAAAACATCATTGCTGATAGACATGTAGTAAATTTTGAGTATTTTCTTAACCTTTTTGAAGTTGATGAAAAGGATGTCAGTATTAGGATTTTGCTCTTTCTTTACAAGGCAAAGTCAAGAGCTAGTTCAAAACCCTGTCTCATGCAAGCATCTCAGATTTCCAGCATTTCATCAAAGTTTTCCTCAACAAGTGGGTGGTCAGATAGAACCTTTTCATGATTCTACAAGAGTATAACCAGCTAAAAAGATAGCTAAGGGAGACAATACAACACTTTTCTGCCAAATTTAACCAAAACTTATTGTTCAATGCCTATTAATATAAGACCTCCTCCTGATTCAACTCTCTTGCATTATCCAAAAGACTTTGATCTGGAAATTGAGTTTCAACTGAGAGAAAGGAACCTTACAACACTTGAAGAGATGTAGAACAATGCAGTAGATGTAGAGGCTAATTTGTTGATCAGAGGGGAAAAGTTGAAGGAAGAAGAGAGGAAGAACATAGATCCAAAGGAATTGACATCTTTAGAGGTAAAGATCGACATTTTGGTAAGTACAATGGAAGAGATGATGCAAAAGATCACCACAAGGAATGAGTATGATGTTCAAGACCATGGCTCACTAATTGAAGAAAAACAAGTGGTTGATCCAAAACATTTTCTTTCTTATCCGTGTTATCATAGATATGATAATTATTGTTTTATAGATCATCTTGGAGAAGAGAGATTTGTTGATCTGACATGTATTCTTGATGATGTGTTTCATATAGATGATTTTCCTAAGTTTGATCAGCATGATGATGATTATGTTCTCCAAATAGAAGCTAGTCTTGCAGACAAATCAACAACTCGTTTGTGGAAGGAGGAAGTTCACTTTCAATAGCTCAAATACAGTGATCAACCGATGCATATTAGCTATGGAATTGAGGAGAAAAGTGTAGAAAATTTTGAAGTAAGTGAAAGATCTTTGCCTTTTTGTTTTACTTCGTTTCAATTCATCAGAGACAACTTTCATGTAATCAGAAATCAACCGTCGATAAGTTTTGACCTTAACCATCTAGAAGGCAATGAAATCCTTGTTCAAGACTTCTCATATCTAGATTTGTAGTCCTTGAATGCCATTGAATGTCAGGTTGCAGATGAAGACTTGAAAGCTAGAACATATGATCAAATGATGCAAGATGATTCCATACCATTATGTTTTGAACCATTTTAGTTTTTGAAGGGAAATTTGCATAGTATATCTTCAATAAAGGATGAAAAGCCTATAGAAAATCATGCAATCTCATTGGAACCAATAGTTGCAACAGTCTTTTCAAGTTTTTCATGATCCAATAGATGATGTGTTGGATGATATTTGTAGTAGCTAACTGTGAGCTTGAAAAACGTATTGATACAAACTTGATCTGACAACCAGCTTCTTTGTCATTTTTAGCAAGAGTCTCATCACAAAGCTGAAATGAAAGTTTGCATTCATGGTATGAGGAGAAGCAAAGTAATCCATTGGATGAGATATGTCCCAGTGCACATGAATTTCAAGATCCTTATGTAGTATTTTTGGAGTCATATAGAGAATCCATATTATTCAATCTTGAAAATTTTGGATCTGTTTACAAGTTTCCATGGGAGTTGCATTTTAGTAGTTCTCTCTTGTTGCTCATAAGCAAGCACTTGCGAGAATTCAAACAACATCCAAAATTCTTACATGGTTGCATTGGTTGTTCCATTTCACTTGATTAGGTGAGGAATGGATTACTTAGAGTAGGGTGTGATTAATAAGCTCACAAAAGTGAGCATGGTTTAGGTAGTTTTAGATTCATTTTGTGTCGTCAAGTTGTCAGTTTTCAGTCATGCATTTCAATTTGATTTTTTGACCGCATTGGACCACATGGTTAGGCACTTGGTCTATAGTGTTCTTGACACCTCCAAGGAGCTGCTACACCAAATAAGGCCAATTTTAGTGTTAGTCTTTGCATCCTTCCACCAGTGATCAAATATGCTCTTATAAAGTGGTCTTGGGGTGTCAAAGTCAAATTTTTGTCATTTCAATGAGTCTTCAAGTAAAATTTGGTCATTAGGTATTAGGTCTAGGATTGTTTTGATTCCTTCCAAAGTTTTCCAATTGTTGGTCCATGTCACCATTCAGCTGAGTGTACCATCTTTCAAATAGTTTTCATCATTATTTCAGGTTTCAATGGGTCATTTTACACCTTTTTTGTGCTTCAGTTGTGCTTATGTAAGGCTCATTTCCCTCTCCTAGGTTTTTGAAGGTAATTTTTCGCATATGGTCAAATCATCAACAAAACATGTATCCTGATACTCATACACATTCCCCTATCCATAATATACCTTATTAAACACTTCCCATCACTTATATCCCTTAAATTCATAATTTTCCCACAAACCCTAACATATTGCTACAATTTGACACTTTTATAGGCTATGCCTATGTTTTTCCCTTTTGGATCCCTTCTCCTCACTCAATCCTTGAAATTCCACTTTCCCCTGCTTCCTAAAATCCCTCCCTACTTCTGAAAATTTTCTCAAGAATTTAGAAGCCCCTCATCTCCTTCATTTCCCTTCTTTTTTACAAATCCCTTGTTCCACATATCGGGATAGGTTTTATTCAAATGATTTTTCTTAGCAAGAAAAAATGACTTTGAAAAACGTGAGAGAGGTTTTTGTCCATCATAGACACAAGAAGAAACACCTCCATTTTTTTCGTAGGTCTCATGGTTTTGGAGAAATGTCAAAACTATAGATGTCACAGGAGAGTTGTTGCACTTCTAGAGTGACCTTAGGAAAATCAAGTTCTATCCTAACTGGAGTGTCCAAATGAATTGCTTGATGAGTCAAATGATAACTAGATGCAAAGAGATTTCCAATGAGCTATCATGAGCTCAATTGGGAGTTTAGGAAGACCTCCAAAAGTTGACTGTAACAACACTATTCATTTTGGCAGCGTCATTCTGCGCATTTTGACCTGTCTTGGGAGATTGAGATTTTTACAGGGAAAAGAGCTCCAAATTGAAGAATTCAGGATATTATGGAAAGTATATAGGAAGATATTTCGAACAAGCTATCATGCGCTCAATTTGGACTTCACAAAGGCAATCAAAATTTGGCTTAAAGAGGCGCTTCACATATAGGTTGGAGCACTGCACGTAGGGACAGAGCGCTACATGTAGGCCAGTTTTGCCAGTGCAAAAATCAATGGCGTTGCGTGTAAGGCCAAAAAGGGCCAAAACAACCTCCTTCCACCCAAAAAACACCAAATTTATCTTCTTTACCCCTCAAACAAGTAAGTGTTTCCCCTGAACTTAATCCTTGGCTTTCAATTAATGCATTTGAGGTTAATTTTCTATGCTAAATATGAAACCATAGAATCCCCTCTATTTATGCCTTAAAACCCTAACCTTTACTATTCGTCCCATCACTTATCCCTAAAACCCCTCCTACATATCACTCAATATCACTCCATATCCATTTTCCTTCATCCCCAAATCAATACCCTAGAACCCTAGCCCCTCTCCCTCATTTTCATTGTTCATACCCTCCTACTCATTTTCATGTTTGTCTAGTCCACCAAATAGCCCATAAGATCATTTCCCCTTCCCTTATTCCTAATCACCCTTACTTACCCCCTCCATCCCTTTTCTAGGAGTACATAGCCTCAAAAGTTTGGAAAACATGGACAAAGGAGACAAAGATTATGAGGAGGAGAGAGCTTTTGATTTGATGGAGCATGATGAGATAGAACAACATCATATTCATCATGGCATAGAGACAATTAACTTGGAGACTTAGGATGAAACAATAAAAGAAAACATCATCATATAGGAGAAAGAGGCTCAAATCCAAGCATTGATGGACAACTTGGAGAGATCCAAGTATGTCATCACATATTTGGAACAAGAGAACAAATACCTGAGTGAAAAACAAGTACTCATGGAGCTGGAACTTCTCAAGGCAAAGAGACAAAGTGACAAGGGTAAATTAGCAATGCAAGAGGAAGAAGCACGGGTCACTTTAACTTCAATTGAGAAGGAAATTGAGGGTGATAGATAAATTTGGATTGTGTTGGATTGTTGGGCCTTGACCTAGGTTCAGAAGAGTTATAAGCTAAACAAATCCCGCAGCTACCGGCCATTTTGGCAACAGCTGCAAAGCATGGACTGAGGTGTCACCTGAGGTAGCAGGGGAAGGTGCTGGAACTAGGTTTCCACACCCTTGGGATGTCTTGATGTGGTTTGGAGGGGTCACGAACCATCTTGTGGTGTCGTGGCACTCTATACTATTAGCAGGCTTTCACGTAGATCCATGTGGGTGTACTTTCTTATTAATGAAATTATTACAGATTTGATCTTCTTGTTATAGTATTTAAGCAAACATTTAACAATAAAGCCAGTGCGCACAATTATAAAAAGATATAAACTCACATAATAGATGCATAAAACAGAACACAATAGATCCGCGATACTTTAGAAACCACTTATCTTTATTAATATCTTCCCTCAATACAACTAGATCTGCCTTGCGCACTCAGCTCCAGGGGTCCATGCACGCAACTGTGGACTCTACCAGGCCTTTGCACACACAGCTACAGATCCTCTATTTATCCACCAACACCCTTGACTCAGAATTACAGACAGAGTATATTGCCTTCACAAACCCATAACATCAAGATCCAAAACAAAAACTTCCGAAAAAACTGACTTCTAACCATAGAGCCTTGCTCTATTTATACATCCCCATGGTTTTCACACCATGGGTAGGCCAACTCACTTCATATTATTTTACATTATTCTCGGGTGGACAACCCTTTTCCTTGACTCATTACACTTCACACTTCACGCACTTCGTGGAGTCTTTACCATACTGTTTCCCAAAATTGTGGACTTTGAGTCTCAAAACCATTATGTGGGGCCACCGCTACCTAATAGGCCCCCAACACAATCGACGTGACTCATCCCGAGTTGCTTGGCTAGTGCATCAATATTCATGTGAAGGTCATGCAACAACTTCTCTCCTTCACTTACACTTGAACAAAATCTTCTACCATTTGTTGTACTTGTTCTACGCGAGCCATCGATGCGTCAGTATCTACTTTAGTCGCCTGTCCAGATGCATAGGCTGCTTGCATGTGGGCTACCTTTCACTCAATGGTGGTGGAAACCACGAATGCCTCATCAAGCCAAGGCTGGTTCCATTCTTTAATCATTGTTTCCTTCTGCCGAGCCACGTCAACCTGTGCCTTGAGAGCCTAGGCCTCCCTCATTTTGGCCAGTCATTGTGTGATGGCAACCATTTGTATAGTCCCCTGGACTTCATCATATTCTTGCTGTAACTCCCATGCTTCTGTTTCTACCTACTATAGCATTCAGTCATCTTTTAGGGATGTGAGCGTAAGGACGGACTAATCTAACAAGCTCGAGCAATCTTGGACTACGCGCTTTATGACTTCCAACCCTGCTTGAATTTCACTGTGGCACTGGTATCGAACTTTCAGGGGTGTGGGTGGTTGCGCCTTTAGTCTTAGCTCCATAATTTTCAAATTTAATTCCCATTGAGCTTTTGCAGCCTCCTCTTGGGCTGTACAAAATCCGATGGCGACATAATGGATCTTGTCCGTTATTAAAAGTTCTGTTAGGAAAACCAACTCTAGTACCTTGATGCAAGCTGCTGCCACAACCTGTTCCACTTCTTGGTTGTGGGCGACTGAGTCATCATGCTGTAGGCTGATCTGCTCTAGATATTCCTTATGTTCCAGTAAGATTTGGAGTGCATGGCCTTCCCTGGCACGCAGCTCAGTAGTTACTCCATCCTATAGTTGGTAGAAGGTTTCTCGAGGCATAGCAGTCAAATTCAACCCTCAACTTCGCATGTCACCATCAGCTTTGGTTAAGATAGCACTGGCTAGCAACACTAAAGTGTTCATTGTGTGACTATGCACCATCTGCTCGGTTGCGGTTATATCATCTGCTAGGTTTGGTGTCATCACTCCCGAGGGTCGCACTTGTAATGCCTGCAGCTGTGCTCTGAGCTCCCCAACATAGTTTTTTGCTCTGCCATCAGCTCCTCCAATGCACTGGTAGCGACATTACGCGCTAGTTCACTGCTGTCAAGAAATTCTTTCTCCAAAGTCTTAGCTATTTTCGACTTCTTGCGTGCATGTTGCGATTCCTTACTGTGCACCTTTTGCCTTGGTTCGATTTTGCAGTAAAGTCGGTGCATTTCTGTGTCTCTGATTCCTTTTGCCTATTATGTTCCAAGGACATTTTTTGATCCTCCATGGTCTCTTCGGCAATTAATTCCTGGGTCGCCTCCTGCAGTGAAGCGGACTTTTGTCCCCGACGTGTCCTTTCTGCTAGTTTAGTGAGTCACAATTGGATTTCCTTCTTTCTCTATTGTGCTGCTAGCCTTTCTAATGTGGCCATGTATAGGGTGTGTCATTCCAGAGACCCTGTTGCCAATACTTTGTAAATTGCATCGTCTATTGCATTGAATGGGAGCTTGACCCATGTTTTCTTTGGATCCTTCTGTGCCTGGATATATAGGTTGTGCATGTCTGCTTTAAACTCGGTTGTGCTTTGCAGATTGTTGTAGACTGTTGGGGACATCCACAATCCACAAGCGATCGATGTTTTGATACTCACTTCCATGAATATCCAAAATACCTTGATCTGCCAAACCCTCATGGCGTCATTTGTAGCCCAGAGTGAGTTAAATTGCACTGCTTCAGGTAGGTTGTGCTCAATGTTGGGAAACTGGCTACCCTACGGCAATTCCCCTGTAACCAGAAGGATTGATAGTAGCAACCATGCATAATGGAAAGTCTTAGCTTTTTCCTATGCTTCCTTGCAATTTGTTAGAAATTCGTCGCATAACACCTGCACCCAGTTGAACTGAACTCCTTCTACACACTGCTCCACAAGAGCAATGACAGGGGTTAGCACCTCATCTACATGACATTTCCTCATGAGTTTACTGGCTAGTAGCTGGGTGGCGACTTACACCCTTCAGCCTTTGATGCTCACTATTACATACCCACACTTTTGTTTTTCCAGCTTGTATTTAGCCTTCATTGTTTTTGCAAGACCCACATCGCTACCTGTTCCAGATATGTCTGTGAGGTCATTCCATCTAATAGGCAGGTGAGTAATCTGGTGTACTAAATTGGTTGTGATTGGAATCGGTTCTTCCAACCATAGATACCCATCATGTACCAGACAAAGTAACTATCGGATCACAAAAATGGTGATGACCATGTGGTGATAGTGGGGTATCTGCCTCATATTAAGTAAGCTCGCCTTTTCCAGACCCAGTAACCATTTCCACAGTAGTAATTTTTTTGCGGCCAATTAGGGGAACTTGTCGTTATCTGCAAGATCCTAATATTTTAACTTGATACTCGGTACTCAACCCAATGACAAACCATCAAACCTTATCTCATTCGGAAGAAGCAGGGTCTGGAGTGTACTCTTCGCAACATCCAGGTCCTTCGGGATCTTGGTCGTCCCATTCCATGGAGAGTCATATGGGGGTATTGAAAGTATTTGGAATGCATCCTCTTCATCCTCATCCTATGCTTCAATCTGAGCGATCAGGGCTTGCAAATATTCTTTGTCTTCATCGAGTTCAGTGGTGATTACTTTGCCCTTTTTAGTTACTCACAATTTACTGAATCTCGGTGATACCCTGACTGGCCCCATCGTTTGATTGTTTTTCCAGGGTTGTCATGTGTGTGGGGCACTTTGGAACTTTGGTGGTTGTAGTGACTTCATCTGGCTCGTCCTAGGTTGGATGCACCTCTTCCATGAACTGTGCTCAGGTTCTTGCCATGGTACTCATGGGATGCCTGGTAGTAGGGCGTTTGCTGGTCTTCACTGGTTCAAATCTCACATATCCTAGTGTTTTCTAGAGGGTGTTATAGGAGTGCACAAATTTGAATATATCCCTTCCCTCCACTTTCAGTGCATTAATATCTTCTAGGCGACAGATCTTTTCGTATCTAACTCAGAACTTCTGTCTTAATGACCTTCCACCCGCTCCTCTCTATTGTAAATGGAATTTCTTGTCAGGAATAGTGGTATTAATGGTCACTTACCAACCTTTCCATGCGACAGCACAGCCCCTTTGGTGCAGCCACAATTGTGCTCTCTGAGTGGCCCTACACGGAACCTTCTTTCCACACGAGCCTTCTGCAGACTTGTTTAGAGTTGCACGCCTTGTTTCAAATGCGGGGGGAACTGAGACTATACTTTCCATAGCTAGTTAGCTAGTCACACCCCAGGTGGTCACACCCCAAGTGCAATGTCTCAACATCCCTACTAGCCCATGTTGCGGGCACCTTTCGAGTGCCTTCGTATCCTTTAGCTCCTTAGGTGCTACTGTATGGGGTACCCTCTTCCATTGGTGCAGCCACAGCCATGATATCAGGGTCATAGCTTGTCCTATTACCGAGGTAGACCTGGCTAGACCTGCTTCCCTTATGTGTATATTTGCGCAGCCCTCTTGTGTGATGTCCTGTTTTATTTTGTTGATTCCTTTCCCTAACACCGCATTTTTCCTTCTCTGCTCTGCCCCTGTTTCATTGATCTCACGAAGCCTGCTACTACCGCACCCATTCTGGGTTCCCTCTTGTCTTACTATGAAGAAGCTCACCTTCACCTCCCTCCTATGAAAGGTCCATCGATTTCCTACTATCTGTAGAGTCCCAGTGGATTTTCTTATGTTGTTCATGCGCACTCCTGCTTTCTTGCTGGTTTTTTCACAAACAGATGACGGGCTACATCGTTGCGGTGAATTCAGATTTTTTGCTTTGTATGTTGTTAGGCATTAGCACACCATACACCCACACCCTACTTCACCAATGGATGCTTACCCCCTTTTGTCCTTCGACCCATGCGCGTACCTGCCTCCTATATTCATGCCACTTTCCCCTAGTCTTTTGGTGTATCCTCCACCCTTGTGCAGTTGTTGCATGCGGCGACCTCGTTTGTGCACCTTGCTTTTCTTCCAAGCTCGTCGGTTTGTAGTGGTCTACTGATTCCTTCACTTTCATTGTGCCCTCATTGGTTGGATGCTCCCCTGCTTTGATCATTACACACCGTAGTGATCTAATCATCATATTACAATTTAGCGTTGTTACCTCATGCAATCGGTTCTCCCATCGCTCAATCTCTTCATCGAAGTCCGAGGTACAGGAACTGTCATGTTCCCATGAGATTCTTCCGTCTGGTGTTAGATTCACCCGATCCTGATCTTGCGTTGTGATCTGGTAGATATGATCCAAGTCCTCATCACTCTCTTTATCGCATACAAGTTCAGTGTAGCACACTCCTTTAGTCATATCTAGTAGAACGACTACGCGTAGAGACTTTTCCTCAAATATCATCTTTCAGTATTTTAAATTAATGACTCCATTAATGTCCGTGGCCTAGCCTATCCCTAATAGTGTTGGGTAAGGGTTACTGCCATCCACAATTTCTATTACCTCAAAATCTGTTTTTGCTCTCACGCCTTCTATATCTACTGTGACTCCTTGTAGTCTCCCCATGGGCAAGATCATTTGTTGGTTCGCCATCCATAATTGAATAGGAGACCACTGTAATGTGGGCCTACTGATGCGTTCCCATGTTTGTTTAGGTAGGACATTCACATCTGACCCCAAGTCCAGAACGACTTGATCCATCTCATAGTCGCCAATCTGGGCAGTCAACTGCAATTTCCTGCCCTGTGCACAAATAATGCTTACCTAGCTTCCTGATCATGCACAGTTCACTGGACCCTGCACATCTAGTTATCAATTCTTGCAATCCCTTCACTGCTTTAGTGTCCCATAATAGCTTCATGCATGTCTCTAAAAAGGAAATTAGCATAGAAGTATCAAGCTCTGGCTTAATATGATCCTTGCTACCCAAAGTAGAAGGCTCTATGAAGGTCTTCTTAGCTTCCATAAATGTTTCCTTTGCGCATTCCAAATCAAATTCAGGTTGCTTGTAGGGACCTTGCAAACCCATGCATCCTCCTCAGGTTGCTTCCCCTTATCTTCTCCTGTAGTCGTACCACTTCTAAGCATCATGTTCATGTTAGGATCCTCCTCGCAGTTCCACTTTCATCATCTAGACGTTCTAAGTGGGAGTATCCTGGAGCACCCCTTTTTCCTGCATTTGTGCAATTAGTGCGGGGCAATCTACTACGTCGTCATTGAATTGGTAATAGTATGGGCAACATGTTCTAGTTAGGTTCGTGCAATTCCACTTGTAGTGCCCAGGTCCTCCACAATTCTAGCAGATTAATTGTCCCCGGCCTCGTCCAGGTCCCATTCCTCCTCATCCCCGTTTGCGTCCCTGAAATCCACCCCTCGCTATCGCTGTAGTTGGATCCTAACCTCACACCTCAGTCTGCATCCTATAAGAAGGTGTCTGATCCATCAGTAACTCAAAACTTTGGAAATTTCATTCGTCATGGCCCATTGATCTACGAAAATTGCAAAATCGTTGTTGAGGGGGTTGTATCAGTTTCGGTAATAGATGATAGTTGTCTGTGTTGTGCTTCCCTCCCACCTGACAGATTGTACACTAGAGTGAGGGCATCGCGCTTAGCCCTACTTGTGCCTCTAGTTGCAATGGCATTGGTTCCCCTCCTGCCAGATAATTTGCAAATATAAAACAAAGATCCTTATCATGGCCCTGGCCTTTACATTTTATTCACCATACTTCTGCGCGGACTTCTGACCGGGTGCTTTATCTTGTTTCAAACTTTGCATTTCTAAGCATAGGTTTTGTAGTTGTGCATGGATTTGCTGAACTCCCAACCTCAGATCCTATTATGGAGTTTCATACAACCTTAATACTGTCTCCAATGCTTTGGCTTGCGTTGAGATCTTTTTCTGTGATAGCGCCATCCTCAGATGTGGTGTCAACGATGCCACAAACCATGCGTAGTGCTGCACATCTGTCAGTGTCATGTTAGCCTCGCAGATTGTACTTTTCAATCTCTGATCCAGATCCCACAGGGTTTCACCAGGCATCATCGCGATCTCCTTGAACCTGATGATCAACTCCGTTTCTGATTTTGGTCGGCTAAATTCTTTGTTCATTGCATCCTGAATCGCCGGTATTCCCGCATTCGGGTGATCGCTAGAGTACTTTATATACCACGTCAATGCGTGGTCCTGCAGCGCACTAACTAGAGAAGCCTTATTAATGTTCTCATCTGTTACGCCTTGGGCTTCCCATACAATGTTTACCACAAACCAGAACTAATCTGGCTTCTCATTTCCTATGCCTCTAAGTACTGGCAACTTGATCGCACCTGTCATCCCAACGCTCGATGGTGGCGGTGGTGGGGTAAGTGAAGATGCGTTGGATGTAGGTGAAGTAGGTGATGGCATGGACGATGGTGGTATTAGTGGAATGCGCTACTTTATCAATTGGATTGTGCTTCTCAAAGAGAACCCTGCGCGATACTCTTCACTTTCTCATGAGAGTGAAATTAGAGGATTGTTTTCTAATCCTTCAGTCCCTCGGTAGACTCTTCTGCTCCTCGTTACCCCAGACATCAGTGGATGCACATAACCTGATTTTCACATAACAACATTTTAATCCAAGTATTCAATGATTTTATGTACTTACCCCGCGGTCCTTGGAGAAAGCACCTTTCTGTCTTGCTATAACCCATAGTTGTGTCTATCGCAAAATCAGTTATAAACCCTCCTATTACTCGATCCAACCAGTGATCTACTACATGTACGATTTTATCTTCAGATGCTTCCATCCTGTGCACCAACTCTGGAGTCCACACGATGGGCTAATCCAGTCTGCACCTTCCCTAACTATCAGCTAGCATCGTGATCCACTCATACAGCTCTGTCAAGAAATACGCGAAGAAGATCTCATGGATTTCTGTGTATATGTAGAGGTCTAGCCACCTTTCCTCAAATAACTGCGGGTTTATATTTTTGTTGTACCATGAATTTGTGAAGCTTCTGATCCAACTAATATTCAAGTTCTTTCTTCGTAGGGTTCTATTGCTTCAAAACTAGACATCCCTTAGGTAGATCCCGGTCTCGGCCATGGAACCATTTGTTGGCTTATTGGGCCCTGGCCTAGGTTCGGAAGAGTTATTAACCAAACAAATCCTGTAGCTGCGGGCCTTTTCAACAACAACCCGTGGAGCGAGGACTGAAGTCTCACCCAAGGTAGTAAGGGAGGGTTCTAGAACCAGGCTTGTGCACCCTTGGGATGTCTTAATGTGGTCTGGAGGGGTCGTGAACCATCTTGTGGCTTTGCGCCACTCTATACTATTATCTGGCTTTCGTGTAGATTCGCGCAGGTGTACTTTCTTATTAATGAAATTATTATAGATGTGATCTTCTTGTTACAGTATTTAAGCAAAAACTTAACAATAAAACCTAGTGTGTGCAATTATAAAAAGATATAAAATCATATAACATATGCATAAACCAGAACACAATAGATTCGTGATACTTCAAAAACCACTTATCTTTATTAATATCTTCCCTCAAATACAACCAGATCCACCCTACACACTCAGCTGCAGGGGTCTGTGCACACAGTTATAGATTCTACCAGGCCTCTACACACACAGCTGCAGAGCCTCCATCTATCCACCAATACCCTTGACTCGGACTTACAAATGCAGAGAATATTACCTTCACAAACCTATAACATCAAGATCTAAAAGAAAAACTTCCAAAAAAACTGAATTCTAACCATAGAGCCTTGCTCTATTTATACATTCCCATTGTATGCGGATCATGGGTAGGCTAACTCACTTCCTATTATTTTACATTATTCTTGGGTGGAAAACCCTTTTTCTTGACTCATTACACTTCGCGCTTCGTGCACTTCACGGAGTCTTTACCATACTTTTTCCCAAAATTGTGGACTTTGAGTCCCAAAACCATTACGTGGGGCCACTGCTACCCAACAGATTGAAAGAGTCAATTTTCAATTAGAAAAGCTACTGCAAAGGGCCAATAGGGACAACCAGATCATCAGGCACATGGCCTACCACTACAGGACCCAGAACAAAATTTGCAATATAAGGGTCAAACAAATGAAAGCAAGGTTGAGATGGGCACTCAAAGGAAAAAAAGAGGAGGATAGGCTTAGGTTTCTTGCTGAAACTTCCTTGGCTCATCAAGATTCTTGATGAGAGTGTTGCTCACCAATTTTGATCAAATTTGGAGAAACTTCTGCCTTTGGCAAATTTTGGAAATTTTAACACAGGGAACTTGGCTCTACACGCAGCGCCATTGGCACTACACTTTTCCTAGGGACACCCATTGGACAAATGGCTTTCATTTTTGGATTCAAAGTGATGATTACATGCATCCTATGCATTTCCTAATATTTTGGACTGGTCTACTAAAAGGTAAAAAAACAACCCAAAAATGACCTTTCTGCCACTTTTTGGACACACAGAAGCAGTCTTGGGAGAATTAACCTTTGAGGGGTCAAATGAGATTCCAATGAAGAAATTCTAGATGATTTGGAAAGTAGACTTGAAGATATTTCCAATGAGCTATCATGTGCTCAATTTGGATGTAGGGAAAGCCTCCAAAAGGGACCTGAAAGTGGTGCTATGTGTAGGACAAATTTTGCACAGGATTGCCATTTCACTGTGTTTTGACTGTGATCTTGGATTTTCCCTCATGGAGGATGTTTTACTGGCGTAAATGATGACTTCGCTTGTAAATATGATGGATAATTAGTATTGGAGGGTAGATTCATTAGACTAAAAGTTATTTTGAGCACAAATGAATCAATTTCCTCACTTTCAGAGGCAAGTTGTTAAGATGCCTAAATTCTTGTTTCTTGTTTAGTTTTGGTTAGATCAGCTCCTCATATTAGGGATTTAACCCCTGAGGATGGGAGGAGGTTGAAACAATGTCTATATATTCTTCTTATTTCTCATTGTAAAAGGTTGGACTCAACTAGATGCTTAGGTTTTGAAAGAACATCATTTTGTATCAGTTTAGCAAGAGATTAATCAGAAATTGTAGCTATTTCTTTGGGATCCATGTGGTATGGTGTTTAGCTCAGTTTCCTCTCTTGTGATCATATATTTAAATGTTTTGTGTACTTCATTAATCATTTCATTGCTTCTAAGTGGACGTTTTCAAGTTGATAGGTAGAATCCATAACATTAATGCTCTGCATTGGGAAAATATTTACAATTTATGTTTTCGACAATTTAGGAAGGATCCATGATGACCACATGCTCTTCCTAGCTTCTCATTGGTCTTGAATCACCTCACCCATCAAACCCTAGAGTACTAAGCTTCATATCTACCTTTCCCCATCGAACACCCTACAATTTTGACCTAGTTTCCTTGCCCAAACTGTTCGGCTCCTCCTGATCCATCAAAAAAACTTCAAATCAAGCCAAACCTTGTGCTCCTATACCTAGCCTAATATTACTTTCCTTATCCAGTAATTTTGGCTGATATCCTTATGGAGAGAGCCCTCTCCTAGCCTAGTAGGGCTAGCTACCTGTCTAAGTGTGGTTTGTGGTTACCCTAGCATTGCCTTCCTTCAACATAAGGTTCAATCCAGGTGATAACATATCAATTGGAGAATAGAGGTTTTGAGGATGAATTGTGGGTTTCTAAAGAAGAATCAATAGACTTAGTAGGGAATTCCTCCTCTATAATGGTTACAGTGACAACCACATGAGCTAGAGACTCATGTTTTTCCTACCAAGGATGTCTAATACAAGAGAATATTTCCCCTAATAGCAATCTACATTGATCAATTTAAATTGGTATATTAGAGGGAAAATAAGAGTGTTGTGACACTGCCCTATTGATACACTTCTATTACACTATTGCAACAAAATTTCCCTACTACTATAGTGTTGTGCCCCCACTTCTATTATAATGTTGCGACTTCACTATTTTTGTGACATTTCCCTATTGTTATAGCATTACAATACCATTGCTATGACATCACCCTATTGTTACAATGCTATGACACTATTTCTATTATAGTGTTGGGACTTCACAATCATTGTGCCATCAACTTACTGTTACAATGATATAATGTTGTTGTTGTGACATCACCTTGTTATTATAGTGTTGCAATATCATTTGTATTATAGTAGCATAAATTCATTTTTTCTACAACATTGCCTTACTCTTACAATTATACAACTCTACTACAACATTACATATCATGAATTTTTGTGCTTCCATGTGTCCCAAGGGATCTCATAATGTATCTATGGGCCATATAAATGAGGAAATATTGTTCAGCTAGTGAATATAAATGACATGATTATTTTTCATGTGAAGGAATGATGATTGGATTGGGAAATGACTATGTAAGTTGAACAGGGAAAATTTTTGGTGCAAATATTCGTAAGTGGGCTAATTTTCGATAGATTTTCTAAAAGAAAAATTTACCAATTTCCATTTTTTCTTAAAATTATTTGCCCAAATTTTATAGTATAAAAGTATTTTACCTTTAAATACACCAAAATTTTATGCAAACAAATATAAAATAATTATAATTCTAAATATTTTTATAAAAATATCATCAAACATTTTACAATTTACATATTAGGAACTAGTATGATTCGCCAAGGGGTTTAAAATCTAAGATAAACTCACATCCTTTAATTTTTCCCTGAAGTTGAATCAATGTAATTATTTAGTTCCCCAACAATAATTGAAGAGAAGGGAACGTATAAAGAAAAGAAAAGGTGTCGGGGGATTGAACTGGGACTGAGCTAGTTGGAAAAGAGGAAGAGATAGAGAATCTAGAATCAAAGGAAAAGAAGATATCATGAAGATAGAGAAAAAGGATGTTGGAACAAAAGACAAATGGAACAACTAGGTGCATTTTGTGATGAATGAGTAGTGTGTGTAGTTGATCTCGGTGAAAATAGGACTATACATTAATTGTAATAATGATTTGACACGTATGTCAATAAGAAATGAGAATTTGTTACTATAACTTATCTTGTCTCCAATAAATTTCTTAATTGAATCCTCACTATATGTGTTAGTATTTATTTTTTGTTATGATACCATACAAGTAGTTTTCCACTTTGTGTGTAGATATTAGGTTCATGTAGTTATTTTGTATAGGATTATAAGATATCCTTCACAATAAGTGAAGTATCACCTTCAAATATTGAAAATGTAGTTGGAATATCTTCATATATGTGTATTTTAGAGTAACTAAAAATTGATTTCCATTATGTTCAATGTCATGTTTATGATACTACTGCAAGGATTTTATTTCATCCTTTCATGCAACAAATTTAGAGGAAGAAGTAGAGGTTATCAAAAAATGGGTAAGAGGATTTGAAAAATGGTGTATCTAGATATGTCTTTGCTTTGAATAGGGAGAAAACACTAGAAATGTAATTCCCCCATCCACCCATTAGGGTGCATTACTACCTTTGTACTTTAATACTCTAAAATTTCGACTTAACTGTTGATCATAATACCATGAAATATAATTCCCAACAAGGCTCCAATATCATCCAAAGTAATCATTATCTACTCTTTAATGTAGCTCGATTACCACACTAATCCTAAATCTATGATTATGATGCTCCTAGCACCTTAATCATGTGCTATCACATATGCCTAATACATACTACCATGAAATTCACATATACAAATAAAAATAAAGAATGAAACACATATATAGTTGTAATAACCATGGACAACGTACATAAATACATGAATTAATGGAAAAAAAAGTAGAAATACATGAAATAAAGGATATCGTTCATAAATAAATGAAACATGCATAGTAGAAAATAGAGAAACACAGAAGGAACACCTATATTTTTAATTTTATTACTGATTCATTATATACCTTAGATGTTACACCATGTCATTGACCACACTGTTCCAATACTCTCGAAAGTGAGTTGTCCAAGAGATGGGCTATGTCTCTATTAGGGAAAAAATATTCCTTAACCCAGTTATGTTCAATAGATTGCACCAACAAGGTAATAATCCAATAAATCTAGTAGCCTCCAACCTAAAATATTTCATACACAATCATCCTACACAACCCAAGGTTGTACATGCCCTTCTTTATAGCAAAGGGTCCCTTATGTGATTCCAAACCCTTCTAGAGCTCAAGCATAGGCCAACTAATGAGTCTAAGAGTTCCAATTTCCTTGATGATTCTCTTGGCACCCTTTTGGCTTAAGCATAGGGAAACATATCCATGCAATTTTCCCTACACCGCTCTAGCCTAACACAAGGAAAAACAAGGAGAAGTGGATGCCTAGATTCACATAGGATCAATAGTGTAACATAGAAATGTAAGTATCTAGCTTATGGAATAATTCAAATAGTCACAATGGTAAAATTGAATGAGATTAATGATAAAAATGATGGGAAGTACAAAAAAATCGTCCTTGTTACACGCATGTGATATTTATGATAAATGGAACCCCATGAATACCATTTTCTCACTTTGAGATAAAAAAGAATGTGTTATTTTTCCTTTAGTCTCATTTTAATAATGTCTTAGCCCCCTACACTTAAACCCGTCAATACACCCTTAGCCACATTTCACATTCCTGGAGTACTAGCCCCTCGTCTCTCTTATCTGAATTAGTTTGCATTAGTAGTGTATTTTTATTGATATCAGTTTCATTTATTTTTTATAAAGCTAGGTTCACTAGCCTTTTAGTGCATAGGATCATTGGCCTATATACATATGTGCATACAATCACAACACATCCTAACTCACTATATTAGTAACAATTTCTACAAATACATAAGGATTTTCATTAGGGGTACTACATTCATCTCCCCCTTATTTATGCACTACCCTTAGTACATTATATACACACGTACAATGAAAAATGATCTAATATATGAAGGTATTCCGCCCTCATGGAATCTTAATGTTCCCATATAACATCATTAGGACTATAGTAGGTCCATTACACCTTTACTAAGCTGATGGCTCAATTGTGAAGCCTCTTGATCATCATGTCCTAAATGATTAGTCATAGAATTTGGAACTTGGATTACTGACATCATTAACATTAGCGACATGTTTTCTAAGTAAAAAAAATAAGAAACACATTATGGACATGCATGGATGCTAGTAATGCAAGCCTATATGCATCTAGGGCAATCATCTATACGATCCTAAATGGCCTACAAAATATAGCTTCCAAAATTTCAAAACTCCCAAATTCTAATGAACTCTTCTTGAATTTTACTTTTGAGAAGACATTTTCACCAAATCTAAATTCCCTTCTTGTCCTTCCATTATGTACATAACTCTACTACTTTTCTTAGGATATCTTCAAGTCATGTTCATTTTTCATCACTTTTCCTCCCCCTGAGCAAATCTAGCTCAAAAATGGTCCTATCCACTATTTTATTCTAAATGATAAGTGTATCACACCTTATTTCATATAAATACTCTAATGGGATCATCTTGAAAGATGCTTGATGCACATTATTATATGAAAACTCCACTAAATGTAAATATTCTTCCCAATTTGATGGTTTTCCATCACATATACCCTCACCATATATTCAATCATTTGATTGAACCTATTTTTCTACCCATATAACTCAAGATTATATGTTTTAATAAATTTAAAAGTGGTTCCAAATCCCTTGAATAATCCTTTCCAATAGTTTGATGTAAACTTGGGATATTTTTTTGAAATAATTTCCTTAGGAACTCCATGTAACTTGTGAATTTATTTCATATGTATTTCAGTGATATTTGTTTCCTTTTGTATTGATTTCAATATATTAAATTGGGAAACATTATTGAGGTTAACCACCACTACCATGATGGAATCATGTTGCCTCATAGTCTTAGGAAATTTTGTAATAAAATCAATTGAAACAATTTACCACTTCCACTCTATAATGGGTACTATATGTATAAACTTAGATAGATGAATATTCTCATCCTTCACTATTTAACATTCCAAACACTTGGTTATATGAACATGCACTTCCATTTTTACTTCTAAAAGTACTAAATTTTTACAATAGAAATTGTTTTATGGTACCTTGGATGTCTAGCATGGGGAACATCGTGTATCTCACTTAACACTATTTTTTTTAGCCCCTAAGGATTTGGCACATAAAATAATCCCTTGTACATTAGGATTCCATCCTATTTTAAATAATATTTTTTGTATCTTTGCTATAAATTACTTTGATGTAGCTCTTGTTTAATTTTTGTGTATTGCTAATATGAAATTTCATCCTCTAAAATTATAATTCTTAAAAGATATTTGCATAAAATTATGGATGTAACATGAAATTTCTGCATAATTATACTAAGTGAATAAACCACTTTATTTTTTTCTCACTTGATGTTATTTATTTGAAGTCATATTTAGCCATAAATTCAAGTTATTTAATTTTTCTAGCTTTCGATGTTGGTTATCCAAACAATTATTTTACACCACTATGGCCTATTGTCAATTCAAACATATTTCCCATGAGGTAATTCCTCCACATTTTTAAGGCATTAATGATGGTTTCCAATTTTAAATCATAAGTGGCATAATTTTTCTCATTATCCCTAATCTCCCTTGACTCATAACATATCACATGCCTCGTCTCCATGACGACCCTTCCAAGTCTTCCCTTCCATGCACGAGTACACACAATATAATCCTCATTTGGATCAATTATCTTAAGAATTGTTGCACTAGTTAACAATTTCTTCAATTGTTGAAAATCTTCTTCACACTCTAATACCACTCAAATTTCACACCCTTTTTTTGCATAGATGTGAGTATGTGTGTTATTCTTGAGAACCTCTCAATAAATCCTCTATAGTAGCCTACTAGTGCCATAAAGGTCCTAACTTCTATCACATTTTTGGGTGCTAGCCACTCATTGATAGCTTCAATTTTCTCTATATCCATTTCCACACTTTACTCTGAGATGATATAGCTCAAATAATGAATTTGCTTGGGTAAAAAAAATCATTTTCATAGATTGACATAAAGTTTATTATCCCACAATGCTTAAAACATAATATTGAAGTGATACCCATCATATTCTTCATATTTTGAGTAAATAAGGATGTCATCCAAATACAAAATGACAAACTTGTCCAGATAATTCTGGAAATGGCATATATGAGACACATAAAGAACTTGGTGCATTGGGTATCTCATATTAAAACACCACACATAAAGAACTTGGTGCATTGGGAATCTCATATTAAAACACCAAAAACTCATAACATTCATATCAACTTTTGAATTTTTTTTCTTCTAACGTCCACTTCTTTAATTCTTACATGATGATGTTGTAACGTCAATGCAATACTAAAGAAGACCTTAGCTACTCTTAATTTATTGGACAAGTCATCTGTCCTTAATAAATCATACTTTTTCTTCATTATAACCTTGTTTATCCACACAAGTCTATACATAACCATAATGTACCATTTATCTTTTTGATGAAAAATAATGGGGCACCCCAAGGTGATACACTTGGATGTATGTATCCATTTTAAAAAATTAATTCTAGCCACATTTGAAATTCCTTAGGCTCTAGTGTTCTCATTATATACAATGTCTTGGACACTAGGAATGCTCCAGGTACCAAATCTATTGAAAATTCACTACCCATGTTTGAAAGTAAACTTGAGATTCCAGAAAATACATCTTTGAATGCTTTTAACACTTGATGGTATTCAATTCTTGGTACATTATCCTTAGTTATCTCTTTCATGTGGGATGCTTAAATATATCACCCTTTTCTAAAACTCTTATTTAGTTGAATGGAATAAATATCCTTGATAGAAACTAGTGTTCTAATTCCTTTTAGTTGCATTTATTTCCTTTTTTTATCAAGGAAAGTGAAGGCTTTATTTTAGATATCTCCGATAAAATATGGTGCTTTTCCTACCAATCCATACCAATTAGGTAGTCATATGACACCAAAGGTATGATATTTAAATTTTCATTTGTAATTAATCCATTCATGTACATTTGAATTCTTTCAATAATTCATTTCTCCTCCTCTTAGTCATTGTAGCTAATTAAACCAACTAAGTTCTACCATGCTTGGTTCTCTTCAAACAAAATATTTCAAAAAGTTTAAGATTTATATAGCTATGGCTAGGTGAAAAATCAATTAAAATGGCAATGGGATTATTCACTATCTGAACATCAACTTTGATCATGTGTCGCTATTGACTAACATTCCTATTTTCACAAGGTTTCATAAATTCTTAGAATGCTTCTATCCTTGTCCTCCATCATATCACCTAATTGAATATAGAGGACAATTGTCACTTTATGTCCTTTATGAGTGTAGTACTTGTACATATGCTCTCCTTCACTGACCCAATAGTTAATGGGTTGAAATCTTGGCCTTCTCTCCAATGAATTAACTCTATTTGGTTCAATTTGGGATGGGTAAGCTTGGTGATTTTCTTGAGTAGTGATCTCGAAGAATGAAGGTTCATACCCTCTTCTTGTCATCCCAACATTTTTTTGAAGGTTGACTTATTTTATTTCTACTCATAAAGGTACTTTACCTTCCATATAACTTCCTACACATTCTTGGGTTCATCAAAATTGAATTTTGTCACTATAAAATTATAGCATGAGTTTGTGCACAATGGTCAGTGAAGATTTTTTTCTAGTGGTATTTCATAGCCTAACTATTAAAATGAGGATTAATTAAACTTAGAATTTAATATTCTCACACTACTGATAGATATGAAGAAAAGAACAACATATAAAATCTAGAAATATGAAACAAATAATATGCAATAAACTCTAATATTACCCAAATGATCTACCATTATATTATGCCTATCGAGATATATATATGCTAAATGGAGCTCCTTATATATCCTCCTCTTGAAGCTAATTTTTGATATTATACCAATAAGAAAAATGATTTCATCTATCTAATGGGTGGCTAACAAAAGGGCTAATATGTGTGAGAACTCAATAATTATAGGGCTCCAAATAAATGGGAATATGATAAAATGGTCATGGTGAAATGAGGGATAAAACCTCTTCTATTTATAACAAAAAAGTTTTTATATTTGATATGATCAAAGTAACAAAAATGATTAGTAGACAAAATTAGGATGTAACCATTTTTGGTATTTTCCTATTATTATGTGAGGAAAATTTCAAAATGGTGGTTAGTGACCTTTACTATGGGTATCTAACTCAAGAATAATGAAATTTAAGTTAATTATTGAAAATAATTCAAAATTATGTAATTTATTGAATTATTTCCATGTGAATGACTCAAGTGGGTGAAAATAATTACATTTCGTTCATATAATTGAGTGAAATAATGAAAATAACATAAAATTAGTGATTTTTCCAGTTATTTTCATGCATGTTAGGTCCCTATAATACTAGTGTATTCCCTCATTGTTATTAGTGTAACCCCCTTATTGTTAATGTTGTGGCCCATAAAAGCCCACTATTGTTATTGTGGTGTCGTTAAATTATTATTTTTATGTCGGCTTTGATTATATTGTGACCCCTTAGACTCCTATATATAGAAAGGAGGCTGTGTCATTTTAATCATCCAAAAATTGTTTATTTGTGTAATGTAAAGGAGGTTTTCCCTTGAAGAGGATGATTTTTAAGTTGTTGATCTATATTTTCTTCTATTTTCTTGAGTTGGTTGCATAACATTTGGTATGAGAGCTTTGGATTCTAGGGTTTCACTACTACATATGGGTCATCGTGGAATTTTTGATATAACGATTTTTCTACGATGTTTCAGAAGATAAAAAAACCCATTTGATTCAAAATATCGCTGAACCTCAGGTTCCGATTTTAGATCTTGTCTCGCTATAGTTTCAGAGATATGATCCAAAGAATTTAGGCTTTTTTGTAGGATGCCGAACTACATCCCAAATAGGTCACATTGGGAAAATCGTCATAACTTTCTCTTTGAGTATCAGATTGCAATTTCGTAAGAAGGTACAAAAATAGGACGAAATTTCATATTTTATGTAGCGTTTTTAGTTTTGAAGGTGGAAACAGTGATACGTGGAACTTCGTACAAGTTTTCTTTACTGAGGAAGTCTATAATTAGGTCATTAAGGGAGATTTGAACTAACTATTTCTTGAAGACTCCAATTGATGAGCCTCGGTATTGCAACAAGAATGCTACAACTCCCAAGGCTACCAGCTTTAATTATCAACCCAGGGTTCGTAAACTTAAGAGGTATCGACACTATATGTGCAGCATACAATGTGTCCTTCCTTTTCTTTCATCATGTAATGGAGTGCATTTACTGAAGTCCAATTTTAAACTAATTGCATAAGATGAAATTCTTGAAATGGAACCTTAACCTATTGCAAGAAAGAAAGTACAACGAAGGAGAATGAAATCAAATGCTAAAAAACCATTTTCTAACTAACTCATATGAGGCTTTGCTTCAAAACAATTCTATGTTAACATTGATGCAATCATATTGTCCTAAGAATGTAGATTCAAACCATCAAAACTTCTACTGCTATGCATGTAAATGAATAAAATAACTTTTTTTCTCTTTTCATCATTTTGTATTAACGAAAATGAGGTGGTAGGCTGTAATTCAACTACAGTTTAGCTTTGTAGCCAATCAGCGCGCACAAATAGACTTTGTACGTGGGTTTTCACCCTGAGGGTCCCACTTATCTAACTTTATCAAGCACTTAAATCCGCGCCATTGATCTTACCTTGCCAGATCCAACATATATTGTGTTTCTCAATTCTTTGACGTTATGACTAGAACCCAAATAAATTTAACCCTACTCAAAACCTTATCTTGTTCGAAATCTAGATTAAATCATGTGCATATTCTGATGTGATTATTGTTGGATCTCATCCTTTCTGATCCAACGGCTATCACATAACCCACTCGCCAACTAGCAAGGATGATCTCCACCATTGATGCGACCCATCCATTTGAACAGCTGTTGCAGAATCTTGTATGACCATTAATACTACGAAAGCACACAAGAAAAGTTATTTTCTTATGCTACATGTTGTTCGCTAATGTGAGATACCACTTACCATCCTTGGAAAACCACCCACATGTTCAATACAGAACTTAAGGAAAAGACGTTTAACTAAGTGTTTAACGCTTAATCTCGGGTTTAACTCCTAACACTAATTGATATGGAACTTAAGGGAATACATTTAACCAAGGTTTTAATGCTAAATCTCAGTGTTAACTCTTAACACTAATCGACTGTGATTTTACCAATAAAACACATAAACAGAGAAAAAGACCTGATTAAGGTCCAGAATGCTGATACCCAGGGACAAATGAATTTCTACACCAGACTTCAATCAATTATTCAACAAAATGGAAATTACAGAGCCTTGGCCCTCTCGACTCAATTAGAACATTTTATCTTACCTCTGTTTCAATCTCAAACCCTATCTCTATCACACCTTTCGCCTACTTACTCTATTCGATCATCTAATCTTGCTATCATTATATTCCTTCCTCTTTTATGAATCAAATCCTATCCTAACTTTATTGACAACTCAATCTCTATTTTTATCAGTCAACCATTAAATAAATCCTACAACAAGAAATTAGTAACTAAATGCAGAAATAAAAAGACATAAGAACTAGAGATGCATAAGCAATGAAAATAAGGAAAATAAATGATATAAAAGGACTCTGAGGCTCCTAGGATAGCCAAGCCCAAGGAAACTCAGAGACCTATGGAGGAGAACAAGATCTAGAAGCTAAACATGACACCAATCTTCATTATTTTCATCAAAAGAATTACATCTATGCAAGAAAATACAATGGAGCTGCAAAAATACAAGCTCCTTACATCCTAACACTAATAACCAAAGATCAAGATCCCTAGAGGAAAATTCGACTTGGTACTTATACATAATGATTAGGAATCATTCCCCATGAATGGAGGAAGCTTTCCCCACCAAAATCCCTTGATTAGTGGATCTTGTCCCTTTGATTGGTGGATCTTCTCCCTTGATTAGTGAAACACATTCCCAAATTTTCTCAATCATTGGAGTTCCACAATTTGTGTCATAATTCCATAATATCTTGTTGACTTATTATTTATTATTGATCCTCCAGTAGAATGGAATGAGTCCCTAAAGTATCTCCTCCTCCAACTCTTCATAATCTGCCCAATATTGTCATAATATTCCACAAAAATAAACAATATTAGGCACAAATATCCAGTTATTCATAAACCTTCCAAATGAATATATTAAAGTCAAAAATAAATTATCTAATGCAAAAAGATAGGTTTAATGTGTTGAAGGATGGTCATAAGCCTTAAGTTATTGTTAAATTTAGGGGCATGAGCCTTAATTTATGTCTAATTTAGAGGCCCATCACTAATCTTGATCAGACCTATGGGGTTGGAAATATGAGTCAGAGGGCTACCATAGGACAAAATTTTATACCTTGGAGATCTGAAATTACAGAGATACAATTGATTCAATATCGAGCTCCTATGAAGAAAAAAAGGTGTGTAGTATTTTTAAAAATTTGCATAAGTTTGGTTTGAAAATTTAGTTTGAAGGGGTTCAAAGGGCATAGTGAAGCATAATTATCATTAATTTATGCCCCAAAGAAAGAAAATGGAAATACCTAGTAAGAAACTTGTAAGCTCCACTATGACACATGAAGAAGAGGAAGAAATGCAACATGATATATCAAAATTGCAAGATAAAATGCAACAAATTTCGCTCTCTCAAAAAGTAACAAAAATGAATTGGAAGCCATGATGAATGTTAAGATAGATGGTATAAAAAGGGACATGGTAGTTTTGAATTATGGTTTAAAATCAAACATGGAAGCAATGATGAATGTCAAGATAGAAGGATTGAAAGAAGGTTTGACAAAGTTGCTAGAAGAAAGACATCCCATTGGGGACAAGGCAATCCATGAAAATCATGATGAAGACAAAAGAAATATCAATCACGAATTTAGAGACTCCCATGTGCGGTTTAAGAACCACCACATTCCAAATATAGGGATGAGGAAGTTTGATGGCAAGGATCTGATAATGTGGATATTACAAATGGAGCAATATTTTGATCTACAGGATGTGAAACCCTCACAAAAGGTACATATTGCATATTTATATTTAGAACCCAATCATTTTGTATGGTATAGATGGCTTTGTTCTCGTAAACTACTTGTCACTTGGTCAATTTTTACAGAGGAAATGATAGCACATTATGAAGATACAAAGAGCAACACCTTCTTTAGCCAAATGATAAATCTCAAACAAAAGGGTTCAATAGTGGAGCACATTGAAGATTTCAAAAAAATGAATATTAGGGTAACCGATATTCCAAAGAAGCATAGGATTGATGTATTCATAGCGAATTTAAAATATAACATCCAAAATTAGGTTCACCTTTGGGAACTTGTTTCATTGGAGAAGGAATTCCGGGTGGCAAGAAAAGTTGAAAGAAAAATTATGGCAACAAGGAAGTATACCAATAATAACTATAACTATGGAAGTGTTACTAGTCCTAGTCTTCCACAACCTACAAGGTTGACACCCCAACAATTGGAGGAAAAAAGAGCAAAAGGGATTTGTTACAGTTGCGATAGAAAATACGCTAAAGGTCATAAGTGTGTTGAGAATAAATTATTCTACATAGATTGTGAAGAGGATGAAGAAAAGTAACAAGAAAGATCAAAAGAGGAGGATATAAACTAGGAATCAACCCTAGAGAAAGAAGAAATGAATCATGTTGTAGCATCAATTGTCATGTTAATTTTATTTTATGTTTTATTGCAAAAATGAAAAAAATCAAATATTATATTCTACCGGGAAAAAAAAGAGAATGTAGAAATTTGAAAGAAATGATTTATTTTATGTTATTGATGGATTGTGAACATGAGAAACCCATGAAAAGATCTGAGTCATCCGCTTGATAGACAATAGATCCAACAATAATCGCATGGATAAAAAGAATGAAGTTTAATTCGGAAAGTGGACATAATGGTTTATAGAATGTGGTTTAACCCGTTGAAGTCTAGATCAATCACAGACACTCATCAAGAAGGGATGAAATCTGATGGATATGACTTCTAAAATTGCATGGGTTTTATTATAAATTTTGGACTCGAGAAGTCTTTGAATTGAAATTTTGTTTCTTATCAGGTCCGTGGGGAAGGCCAAGGTTTGTGGAAAAGGTGGACGGGATAAGATTATGAAGTAGAGTCTAAATTCCTTTCGTTTCGTGGTCACTGAAGGATTGCCATATTCCTTGTAAATCAACCAATTTCGTTGTTTTAGCAGAATAACTAAAATAAGAGGCGGATCACTGAAACTCCAAAGGAACAGTGATTGGTCAGGCTTCTTTGTGTTTCTTCCAATCAGAACATTTCCAATATATATGTGGGCCCATAACCCACAAGTCCATGCATAGAGTTTTGTAAAGATGCAGTTTGCTGTGTTAAAACAGTCTAGCTATTATCAGAACATCTACAAAGAAAATTCATCAACTATCAAATCACAGTTCGAACAGTGATTAGCCATCACCTTTTAATTTCTGTTACTTCTTGTTATTTTGTTTTCATGAGAAGAATGAGGTGTCTTTTACCCTCCAATGTAATATTTTGTAATGACTTTTACCTTATATAGTTAGGAGATAGTTAAGTCGTTTGACAGTTTTGGTGATTACCAACTATCCCCTGATGTATAAAAAGAGAGAAAATTATAGGAAAGGGGTTTGAATTTCGAAGATACACCATACAAATAAGTGACATGAATAATAAACATTAATGTATTAAGCATAATTTCTACACAGCCAAGAAATTGGTTTCTTAAGGGACAACATTAATTGCCACCGTTTCGAGGGAGAGAAGTCAAGAACACTTTTCCCTAGATTTTTAGTATTTTCCTCTAGTTGTTCAGTGAGGAGGAAATATTTGGCTGTATTCAATAGAAATCAATAACTCTAGCTTCAAAGAGGCCCCATACGAGGTCATATACCTCACAGCAAAACGTTCAAGCCCTTTCAGACCCTGAGAGATTAGTTTCCAAGAGGGTCGGAAGGCCAAAAATTCCATTTACACCAAGTCATACACTGTCTACACTTGGTAGCAGTTCAACACATCTTTCATCCAAACATTAACCTTTTATTGACCAAGAGTCACCTTTTACATCCACTTCATTTCAAGAACCTAACTATCAAGAACAGTCCTTAGAGTCCGTTTCTTTTTCAGTACCTACTATAGTTGTTCAACATGAACCTAGAAATACATTGGTACCTTTTGCATACTCCATTTACTCCTTATTCAGGTTCTACATTTGCTAGTACTCAAGGTTCAGTAAGTTTAGGAGAAAACATGGTAGCACCAACATTCTTGCTGAATAGGTATGCACCTATTCAGTTGCCACAATAGTTGAATCGAATTCCTCAATAATGCTTAAAAATTCTTCCTCGTTTCCCAGGGGAGGATGAAGAGACAACAGAGAAGCATATAGCAGTGTTTTGTAATTTTGTAGAAAATCTCAATGTTGAACACTTGGATGTTGTTTTAAGACTTTTTGTGGAATCCTTGGATGGAGAAGCAAGAAAGTGGTTTAAAGAGCTTCCTAATAACTCTATTTCTACATGGGAAGAGATGGAGCTCATGTTCACCCATGGGGAGAGAAAAGAGACCATGGGTATTCACTCACAAAGTTTAATGCTATTAAGAAGAAATATGATGAAAGTGTTGTGGAGTTCATCAGAAGGTTCAGTAAATTGTACAATAGTCTTCCAGTGGAGATTAAGCCCCTCTTGGTGCAAAAATAACTTTTGCGGGGGCATTTGGATCAAATTTTGGGTTTACATTGAGGGAGAGAAGATCCACAACCATTGATCAGATGCAACCTGATGCCTTAGAAATAGAAGTAAATCTGGTGGTGTAGAGCCTCTAACTTACACCTCATCATCCACTATTACCTACCGTTTTTCATCACTTACCTCTCTCTTTTGCCTCATTTTCAATGTAAAACCACCAAGATCATTACATTAGATGTCATTAAGCATGATCAAGTGAGCTTTGCTAATGTGTGACTGTTTTGTTTAGATTTTGACATATTTAAAGGCATTCCGCAGCCATCTGCTGATTCCGCAGCCATCTGATGATCCCGCAGCCTTTTTGTTAATCTCAAGGTTCCAC
>APFE030169361.1:266854-279713 GCA_000404065.3 Pinus taeda
TTTTTTCTAAAATTGGGATTCCTAGTAGTGTTGCTTGTTTGCCCTTCCCAAGAGGACTTTCTCTCCATGGTCTCAACTCTATCTCCCAACCTCTCCATACCCTTTATGATTGCATCTAGCTTTTGGTCAAAGGTAGAAGGTTCCTCTTTAAAGGTTATTCTTCTTTCATTTTTTGCTCTGGTTCTCTTGGCAATCAGGTTTGCCTCCACACTTACAACTATATTCTGCATGTCTGCAAGACTTGGAGGTGCTCTTTCTCGTAATTGATATGCCATATCTGGATCAAATCCATCAGGGAATTTGATCAAGGCCAGATCAGGTGGAGGTCTTAAGTTCTGAGGGATGACGTTGTATACATTGTTGAACCTAGCACAATAATCTTGAATTGTTTCTTGTGGACCCCTTTTCAAGTTATCATACTCTGTTAGTATGTGTAGAGGGTCTTTCTTCTTTTCCCATCTGTTAAAAAACTTAGGTATAAGGCATCAAGATTGAGTATAGAGTTTTCAACTAGAGACCTAAACCAGTTCCTTACCTCCCCTGTCAAACATTGCACAAAAATTTTCATTCTTACATCTTCATCATCTATCTCATAGTTCTCAAAATAGTCCTGCATTCTCTTGGTGTGTTGTTGGGCTGTATAAGTGCCAGTACCATCAAAGTAAGTGATTTTGCTTTGATAGTCTTGGGGCATTGCCCCTGGATTTGCAGGCAGGTGTAAAGGAGCATATCTAGCCATATTTGCAGGGATAAAAGGGACAGTAAGAAGGAGTGGAACAGCTGGAACAACAGGGATAATAGGAGTAGAGTGTGTTGGGGATGGAGGAGTGGGGAAACTACCTTGGGAAGTGGATGAGGAACTAGGATAAGTAGGGGTTATGTGAGGGTGAACTGATGCTTTGACAGGAGTAGGAATATAGCTCTGTTGAATTGGTTCTGTATCTGAATCTGAGAGCTCTCCTAGCTGCTCCTGCTTTTTTAAGATTTTGGGGATTAAATTGGGGTTTTCAAAGATAGCTGGGGGATTAGGGGCAGGATTGGACCTAGTGTAACGAGATTTCTTCTTTGGAGCCAGCTTCTGAGTTTTCTTTCCTTGGTATCTTATGATAAGGTTTAAACAGGAAGCTTATTTCCTTTCAATTGGTAATTTTGACATAAGCTCCCCAGTGGAGTCGCCATTAATGTTAACACTCATGTTGTTCCCTGCTTCCCAAAGGGAATACGACCGAGGTAACCAATAACCAATCTTTTAGCTACAGGTCCTAGCCTACCTGTGACCAGAGAGGGCTCTCTCTTTATAATTTAGATTTGTTGGTGGATGATTTTAGGCTAGTTATGGTGTGCTGTTTTGTTTGAGTTTGGTGGGTTGGTGAATTCAAACAGAGCTGAGGTATAGATTACAGAACAGTTTGGTCCATTGGGCAATGGAGTTTAGGTAGTGTGATGCTGAAGAATGTTTATGAAGGCAGAGTGTTGCTGCAGAGCCCGATAGGCATTTGTGGAACAATTTCTTAGATTTATGAAATGAAGTTATGGAATTAGTGAGTGAAAGACAATTAAGAATCTTTCACTATGCTAACAAAAGAAAAAATTAAAGTATTGCTTAAGAGCAGTTAAGAATTCTTAAACAATATTCACAATGATAGAATTAGTTTAGACATGAGCAATTAAGAATTCATATCCATGGCTAATCCAGAAGAAAACATATTTAGAAATAGAGATTGAGCATAGGGTGTTCAAACAAATCCTAGGCTATTCTTTTTCTCTATTTACTATGATCATGAAAACATATGAATTATGGAGTACACAAAAAAACACATACACAGTTCAGAATAACTTATTGTTCCAGCAAATGACACAGGAATTCTGTAGCACAACAGAGCCATTCATTTCCACCTTGAGACAGCATAGGAATCAGGAACTCCACCAGCAATTTGTATTATCAAAAATGTCTCAAGTATACAATAGAGCTCTTCAGAAAGAGTTTTCACTACAACCGACCCTCAATACGTTCTCTGAGGGGATATATATACAAAATAGGCTACAAAATATCTCAACAATGAGTTATTGTGCAATAAATTGCACCACCGACTCTCTTACAAAAAGTAAATGAAGGAAATAACTACAGCATTTAATGCTGAGATGGCAGCTATCTTTCTGTCAGACAACTTTTGACTCTATGGCTCAGGAAAGTTGGCTGTAGCTGTGTCTTTAATTCTACGTTAATTGAGCCTATTGTCTGGGTGCTTTGGCGAGTCACTTGTACGGATGCTTCCTGTGATACCTGCGTGCTGATCTGTCTGCTGACCTGTACCGTGAACGAGACTTGATTTTTCTCAAAAAGAAATAACATAGTGGCATTATCTGGGTAGAATTTCCAACATTGCCTGCCACCAATCAGCTGGAGGTAACTGATGCCTCGTTATTTTCACTAGTGTTTCATCTGCTTCTGTATATCTGTAGAAGTTTGGAGGCACTTCAAACATATGTTTTATCTCATGCTCAATAAAAAATAGATTTTCTAACTTGTCATACAGAGACTGCCCAGAGGGAGGCCCTGCTTCTTCTGTGGAGGTGCTGGATGCTATTATTTGATTTTCAACATAATTGTTGATCCTTGTCATATATTGATTATATGACAGCAGCTGTCCTGTGCCAGTCACTAGGCTTGGCAGTCCTTTATCCTGTAACATTGTCATTTTTGCCCTGAATCCTGACATTTTCTTTCCAGAGTTTGAGTGAAGTTCCTCAAGGTCAGCACTTTCTTAGCTGTCAGGATGGTGTCTGTTCTGCTGTTTATCTCTAGAGCTTCCAATTCCTCCCTAGTGCGGTTATTGAGGAAATGTATCATTTTATTGGCCTGCTCAGGCATGATTCCCAGTGCTGTTCTGGCTCTTTGTATTTCCACATGAGCCATGCCTATTAGTTCAACCTGCTCATATATTGCCTGGATTGACCTCCATTGGTCCTGTATTGATTGGCCAATTTTGGCCCAAATTATCTTCTTTATTTCTGCTGAGGTCTTGCCTAGGAGCAATTCCTTTTCCAAAGTTTTTACTTTGGCCTCCAAGGCTTTTATTTCTCTTTGTTTTTCTGCCACTGTCATCTTGGACTTATCATAGCTGGTCTCCGGCTTGGCCAGTCTATCCTTGGCTTCATTTATTTCTATTACTTGAGTCTCAAGCTCTTTGACAGCTTTCGTCAAGTCCTCCATACTCATGCTGGATTCTGCTGCTGCTGTTGCTCCTGTTGCTGATGTAGCTGTGGTTGGTGCTGGAATGGCAGGAGGGGCTGTTGCTGCTTGTGTAGGAGGGGCAGGTCCAAGAGTTGTAGATGTTTCAGGGGGCTGGGAGGTTGACTCCCCTTGCTTGTCCTGCAATGCCTTCTCTAATTCTGCTTCCATTTGCAATATTCTTTGATTCATCATCAGAAGCAGATCCATGGCATCATCCACTTGCTTTTCTGTGCAAGTTCTGCTGTTTGAGGGTGAATGGTTGGAGGCAATTTTTCCTGCTTTCTCAGTGCAGCAATGTCATCCTATTTTTTCTTCATAAGGGCCCTAACACCCTTTGGATCCTTTGGGTCATGTCCTAGATCAATGATTATGTCTTCCAAAGTCTTTATTCTGTTGTCCTTAGCAGAGGAAGACAACCTTTCCAAATCAAGCTGTGTATTTGTGTTCTTTAGTGCTTCTTTTAACTGATGGGCCAACATAACCCTGTCTGCAAGTGTGGCATATACCATTTCCCTTGTCTGTTTGTGCAGCTCTATTTGATCCATGCGGTTTATGTCCTTGGAGAGGACTTCTAGACTTGTTTTGGTGTAGTCTGTAGATGAGCTGGGTTTTTGCAATTTAGGCTTAAGATGAGTGAAAATCATCTTATCTTCCTTGAGGTCATATGCTGCCATTAATCTCTACTTCTTGGAGGGTGTTGTCTTCAAAAATTGATCATATAGTTGAACTCTTAAGAGTTCATTTTGGGCCTTGATCTCCTTAAATGATCCTTTGATTCCAGATGGTTGTTTGCCCTGCTGCCTTGAGGAGGATACCTCTTTGCCTTGCTGCATGGCCTATTCCAGCTGAAATGAGCTAGTGGCAGTCTGCTGGCTGGATTGTCTTTCTCTGTCTTGGCTTTCTTCCCTTAACTCACTGATATCTTCTTCCTCTGTTTCAGGGTCAATTCTTGGCCTCTTAGCCTCTGGTTGCTGTGTTGACCCACTTGGAGGTGTGACCTCCTCTCTATCTCGCTTTTCCCCTCTCTCTTCATTGAGAGGTGTTTGCAAAACTGGGATTTGGGGTGGTCCAGTTTGCTGTAAAGGGGCTTGCCCTTGAGTTTGATCCTTTGAGGTGTTGGGCTATCCTGCCTCTGTCTCTTGTTGTTCATCCATTATTTCTTTGCCCTTTGCTGTAGTGGTGGTTGTAGATGCTTGCTGGGTAGTCTATGCAGCTGGAGCAGTGGATGTGCCTTCTCCTACTTGGACTGGTTGCTTGAACAGGACCTGTTGACAAAAATCCAAGTCAAGAGTTTTCTCTAAATCTTTCACAGTCTGCTCCATTTTCTCTTCCTGAGTAAATTCTTCTACTATTGATTCAGGCACCCATTCATCCTGGTTGGCAAAGTGTTCTATTTTTGGATATGGGCAATGTTTATAGGCTAGCAGCCTATACTTGACTCTCCTAGCACTAATAAAGCCTTCAGGGTCATAAGGGACCCACCAGAAGCTTCTTTCAAGTTTGAGCTGCTGCCCCAATATTTGATCAGCTTCTTGCCAACCATCTTTCTTGTTCATGATGAATGGGCCTAGGTGGTCTCTGAATTTGAGATTAGCTTTCTTCTTGGCACTGTGGAAGTGTGTGAGGTCAGAGTTTATTAGTTGTCTATAGTATTCCAGGGCAAATAACCTCATAGGCACATACCTTGGGAGCCTGTAGGGACAGAGCTCACAACCATAGATTCTGATAACTGTGTGATTTTGGTATAAATACCAATCACCTATTTTGTAATTCCTGGACAGCTGAAAGATTTTCTGCATATCTTTGGACAATCTGGAAGGAGGAGTCCTCTTTAAGAGGTATGTGACTAGATAAACAAATTGGTCAATAAATTCACAGTAGGAATAGGGAGAATTCTGGACTTGGTGGAAGATTGAAGACCAAAAGATGACAGACCTCCTCTCATCCTGTCATTCTAGCTTCTTGATAGGGCACTGGAATAAATCTGTTTGATAATACATGAACAGGTGATAGATGTATGATGAATACTTAAATATTGCCTCCCTTTTCAACCTTGACAGTTGGTCATGCATCTTGTTGGAAATATACTTGGCATAATTGTATTTTACAGCAGGGGGCTTCTCAAGGCTATATGCAGATAGCATGAGCAGCACAGTTTCATCAACATGCTCATTTGTGGTGAATCCCAGCACAGAGGTTATCATGTCCACCAGTAGCTTGCCTACCTCATTGAAACTTGTATAGGAAAAAGGAGGTGGCCCAGAAGGTTGGCAGTCTGCCTTCATGAAATTTTTGGCCACTGTAGCAATGTCTGTGCTGGAGAGCTTGGAGCCCTCATCCAGCAAGTACTTAATGGAAAAAGGGTACATCAGCTGGGTTTGTTTGTAATTGAGCATCTGATTTATGGAGTCTGGTGTTATGTAGAAGAGGATGCTCCCAGATGGAGACTTTACAGCTCTGAGCTTCTGGTCATAGTTTTCTGCACAGAGGTGAATGACTTCAGGAAAGACATTTACAGATGGCAGGAAGTAGGTGGGCATATTGGACTCCCAGATGCCATACATGTCACTGTTATCCAAGTGACTGTTTCTCAGCTGGCAGAAGGTCTGTAACTGGTTCCTCTCTGCCACAAAATCTGTAATGAGGAAATCACTGTCTACTAGTGGCATAGCTTCAAGTTCTTTATTGGGTGGATTAACAGTAGCTACATCCAGTGCAGACGAGGTGGCCATGTTTGATTTCAACTAGATGTTTACTTGAGTTTAGGATTGGTTCAAAGGCTCAGGAATGCCTGCTAAATTGTGTTTGGCAGTGAGCAGCTTCAGAGTATAAGGAAACTCTTATAGGTTTTGATGAACTGAGGGGCACTCTGTTGGCAAAACCAGAGTGTGTTTGAGCTAATTAGCTGGTTTTTTAAGGGAATTTCTGATATCAGGGATGAGGGAGCAGTTTGTATTTTTTTTAGCTAGTGGCTCGGCTTCTCCAATTCGTTTTTATGGTAAAATCGCAGAAGGGCACGGGTTTCTTGCAGAGCCTTGTGGTGCAGGGGTTTTACCAGGTTTTTGAGTGTTTTTAGTGGACAATTTATCAGTGAGGATCTTTTGCAGAGTTTCTTTATAGGAATTTAGGAGAACAATAGGAGAAATGCAGGTAAAATAGGTCGCATGCGGCAAATACCTAGATTTCTCGGTGTGGGAGGCGTCAAGCTGGATTAGTTGCAGGTACTTGGGTCGACGATGAGGGCGGCAGCAACTTTGGTGGGTGAATTCTTGATTTCGGCCGTTGAACGACATTTTTTGCATGTAGAGTGCTCCAGAAACGATGAATGAAAATGACAAATAACTGTCATTTCCCGTCTTTTTATGCATTTTCGGCCCTTTGGCGCCTTTTTGGTGATGACATCATGTTGACATCATCAAGGGTCCGAGTACGGCAGGGTGACGTGGCAGCTGACGTGGGTGGCCAGGTGGCGGTGACACGGTGGCAGGGCAGACGGGTGGACAAACGACGTGGAGGTGACGTGGAGGCGCGGTGGCGGAAAGGCAAGGTGACGTCACGCTGACGAGGGCGTGACGTCAGTGAAGGGGGACGGGTGGTAAGTGGTTTCCCCGGAGGCCCCATAGGTGGTAAGCAGTTTAAGGGGGGGGGCTCCAAACAGCGCGGGAGGCTGACGTGTGGCGGGGGTACGACGGTAATACCGCCAATCCCCCGGACGCAAAAGTTCGGGCACGTCCTGTGGAGAAATGACCGCCCATCGTTGGATTAGATCATCCACGATTGGACGGCTGGAAGCCATCGTGATGCGACGGCGCATTAACAGAGGGGGACCCACCTATTAAATTAATTGTTTTAAATAAATCATTTGCAGGGGTGGGTTTTAACCTTAGGTTTCGGGTAGGTTTAATAATGTTTTTAATTTAAAACATTATAAACACAAATTTAAGGGCGGAAAAGGGGTGGGAAGGGTTAATGAGGGCGGGGTTTTTAATTTTTTGATTTTTAACCATAGTTTTTTGACAAAAACCCATAGTTTTAGGGTGAATGAGGGTTAATATTAACCCCTGATGGGTTAATGTTCCCCAAGAGAGGGCTATATAGCTATAGTGCTAGGGGGAAGGGTATTTACATAGAATTTTGGGATTTTTACATAGATCTTTATAGGATTAGGAAAGGGGGGAGTTAGGGAGCTAAATAATATGTTATTTGTTAATATGACATTGTGAGGTGAGTGAAGGGGTAAAGACTAAGTTTCAAGAAGTAAAACTTAGGAATGGAGGGTGAGGGAATTGAGAATGAAGGTTTTTACACAAAAAATGTGGCTTCTTTTCCTTGATTGAACTTCATAGTTTGACCTGGTACTTGGTCATGAACTGAAGTGGAACAGGACACTTGAGTAGATCCCAAGGTCCTTGGGGATGTTAGTAAATGATGTTTGGGGGAAAATAGGGGAAATTAAACATGCTTCCAATGTTATGTCCTTAAACCTCTGGTTTGATGCCCATATCCTGAATGGAATGAGTCTTGTACTTGATAAGCCAATTGGTGATGTCCCTTCCTTTCTGCAACCTTGCACTACTTACCCATCCTAGTAATCCTAACATTTTTTCTTCATTTTAAGTGGGTGCACTTGAATTAGTAGACCCTGATTGTTCACTTTTTCTTTTGACTGCCCTCCTATCTAAATGTACCCTTATTTCTTCCAAGGACCCAGATTAAGCAGTTGGGCTCCTTGATTTCTATACCTAGCTAGTCATCTGCCAAGCTTGAGCTGTTTGGACAGGAAACATTCTCTATTCTGCAACAAGCAATTTAAACATGGCATGGTCCAGTTTAGACTATTGGACCATCCATCAAGTGTGATTAGCAACAGTATTTGTAGAGTATGATATTGCCCCTAAGATAGTAGTGGCATTTTGACTGGCCACTTTCCTGGTCTTTAGTTTGGGGTTCATTTTCACTTTTCTCTTTGACCATTTGATTTTCTTGCCTTTTGATTATTCTTTTAAGGCATACCCTCTTTTCATTTTTTAATTTTCATAGTATGTACACAAAATAAGGAACCTTTGCAGCCTGCAATGATGAACATATTTAGCCCTTCGACTGTTAATCATGAAAGATGAAACCTATTGGTATAGGAACCTAACAGTGGCTCCACTTGGGGATGGATTTTCCTGGAGGAAAGCCAAGAACAGTAGGTCAGATGGCCTTATTTTCCTCTTCTTACTGCAGTGAATCTTCTCTAGTATTGACACCTTTGATCTGAAACTAGTGAGCTAGTATGCGGTGTCTTATGACCTCATTTGTGAAAGAATTACCATTTTATGTCTTGCTAACATGTATCACTGTCTATCATTGGTTCTCTGCTCTGTAGACCTTCCTCAAATTTGTTTATGGAGATTTTCAAGCATCTATGTCATTTTTGATATGGTTTTGCTGATCATTCTTCAAAATCTGTTGTGGTTGTTCTTTTATCTATCTGCTGTACAAAATAAAAAATGTTGAAAATATAGATATTAATGTACAATATGCAATTGTGTTATGCTCATGGGTCATAATAGTGCTTGAGAATTCTCCCATTCACTGCGCCTTCATCATTATTTGACTCATCCAGACTCTTTAGAAAAAAGGTGTTATTGCCTTGCACAGCTTGAATCACAAATGGCCCTTTCCATAGAAAGTCAAATTTGCCATGCTTTCCTTTGTCTTCCCTCCTAGAGTCCCATTTCAATAATTTGTTCCCTATAAAAAAGTCTTCAGCTTTTGTTCTTTTGTCAAACACCTTTTTTAGCTTCTCTTGTAGAACCTGGGTTCTCTGATACACTTCTTCCCTTGTTTGCTGTAAGTGAATTGTTTGATTGATCCTCCTCTGGATATCATTGGGTTCAGCCTTGTATTTCCTGCAGCAATTTGATCACAAGGATCCCAAGAGATGATGGGAACACAGCTTCCAGGCCATACACCAACTCATATGGGCTAGTACCAATATATCTTTTAGTGGTCAACCTATCTGCCCACACTGCATTTACCAGCTTCTTATGCCAATTCTTTTTGTTCTCCTCCAAGACCTTTTTAATGATGTTGATGAGGCTTTTATTGGTGGACTCAGCTATGCCATTGCCTTGAGGGTAATAGGTTGTTGAGTGACCTAGGGTGATATGATATTTGTGACAGAAGCTGATCATTATCTTGGATTTAAAGGCAGCTGCATTATCTGTTATGATTTTCTCTGGGCAGCCAAATCTAGACAAGATATTGGTTTCTAGGAATTGTATGATAATTGAATCATTTTCTTGTCTACAAGGTATGGACTCTATCCATTTGGTGAATTAATCAGTAGCTGTCAGGATCCATCTATGCTGGCCTGAGGATGAAGGGTGAATTTCCCCAATGAAGTCTAAGCCCCATTGTTGAAATGGTTTTTCAGTTGAAATGGGCTTTAGGGGTAAGGGTAGCAACTTTTTCTTACCTTCAAAGATCTAAAATTTATGACATGACGTTACAAACTTTTTTGAATCAGTAAACAGGGAGGGCCAATAAAATCCAGCCCTCAGGATTTTATCGGCTGTGGATTTCCAATATAAGTGCCCTCCACAATCTCCTGCATGAAATTCTCTAAGGACCTTATCAGCTTCATCTGAAGTTAGGCAGTTAAGTAGGACACCTTCATGATTTTTCCAAAATAAAACATTGTCTATGATACAAAATTTTGCAGCTTTCAATTTTAGAAATCTCTTTTTGGTTTTGGATAACCCTGGAGGAGCTTGCAGGTTTAATAATACAAAACATATGTCAGCATACCACGGTGATTGTAAAAGGGCTTGATTGATCTATGGAGTCGCCATCTCCGGTTTGTTATCCGGTTCATTGATGTCAAGGGCTTGGAAATTAGTTTCAGTCATTAGTTTAGCTAGCCCTTGTCCTTTTATAAGTTTTGTTGGTTTGATTTCTATATCATATTCCAGGATGTTGGCAATCCATTTGCCCCTCTTGCCTTCAATTCCCTCTTGAGTTAAATGTCTTTGACTACTGCATTGGGCACATATGCAACTATGTGAGAGTACAGGATATAAACTCTTGAAATCCTTTATGGCTTTTACAAGGGCATATGCTTGCTTTTCCATGATCTTGTACTTGAGTGGGGCATCCCTAAGGGCTTTACTGAAAAAGGCAATAGGTTTTTCACATCCTAAGTCATCCTTTTGCAGTAAGATATCAACAATTGTATGTTCAGAAGCAAAGGAGAAGATTATAAAATATCTATCAAAACTAGGGCTTGTAAGCACAGGTGTTTTTGTTAAAGCTATCTTGATTTCTTCAAAAGCATGTTTAGCCTCAACTGTCCATTTGACCTTGGCATCTTTCTTGAGCATATTGTTCAACAATCTTATCAGCTCAGCCAAGATAGGAATAAATCTTCTTAGGAAATTAATTTTTCCTAAAAAGGCTTGCAATTCTTTGATGTTTCTTGGATGGGGAACCTGAAGTATAGCTTGAATCCTATCAGGGTCAATTCTTATCCCATCCTTTGAAATTATATGGCCTAGGAGCTTGCCTTCTTCCAGGCCAAATAGTGATTTCTTTGGGTTCAAAGAAATGCCATACTTTCTGCAAATTAAGAACACTTGTCTGAGGTGTTTTAAATGTTCTTGGTCTGATTTTGAGAAGGCTGTTAGATCATCAAGGTATATGACCAAGAAGTCATGGATTTCTTTAGCAAAAGCTATGTCCATTGCCCTTTGAAATGTGGCTCCAGCATTCTTGAGTCCAAAAGGCATTTTGACATATTTGAAAGTTCCCCAAGGTGTGGTGAAAGCTGTTTTATCTTGATCATCTGGGTGAACTAAAATTTGATTAAATCCTGAGAAGCCATCCAGTAGTGAGATCCTTGAAGCTCCCACTACCCTTTGTAAGATGTGATCCATTTTTGGCAAGGGGTAGTTGTCTTTGAGAGAGACTTTGTTTAAATTTTTCAGATCAACACAAAGTCTTATCTCCCCAGTTTTCTTTCTTGTAGGTACAATGTTATAAATCCATTCAGAAAATCTTATAGGTGCAATGATCCCAGCTTCATACATTCGTTTTCCTTCCTTTTCTATTAGGGGAAGAAGCACTGGATTCACTCTTCTCAGTTTCTGTTTAAAGGGTTTTTGTTTTCTTTCAAAGGTATTGTGTGCTGAATAACTGTAGTATCATAGGATTTAAGGTCCTCATAACTCCAGGCAAACACATCTTGAAACTCTTTGAACAATTTAATATATTCTGATTTCTTATTAGGAGGTAAGGTTCTAGAAAGCTTGACCATTTTTGGATTTTCAGTGGTCCCAATATTACACTCCTCTATTTCTGCATTGATGGGTTGCATCTTTGGTTTCTTAGGGAGATCATTTGAATCAAAAATGTCTTCTAAAGGAGTAAGAACTGTGGGCAAGAAATTATCCTTTAGTTGAATTACTTCAGTTTCTTCTTCAATAATTTCATCAAGATCTGCTAGTTTTAGCTTCTGCAAATTGGCAGAGTCAAAGGTTGTAAGATGTAATATTATATCTGTTGTTTCAGCTGATATACTTGTGTTCAGTTCATCAATTTGGTGCTGATCATCCCTAATGCTTGTGTCAATGTTTAAGTTTGAGAATTCCTCCTTTATGGTCAAAAAATTGTTTATCTGAGTATCATTCTCAAATACTTGCCAATTATCTACATTGTCTGGGACAGAAGGCCTGTGTTTAATCTCAGCAGTGAACTGGTGGTTAGGCCCAAAAGGAAGTTTACAGGTGCTTGTAAAAGTTTCCAAACTATGAGCATGCAAGTTGTGGCTCCTAGGTATTTTGGTGAGCTGATATTCCAGGAATTTGTTGAGCAAGGCTGTCACTACTAACCTATAAGACCTTAACCTGGTATCATTTGTGACAAAAGTTCCCTTTATATGTTGTATAATTAGGTCTGAATCCCCCAATATGGAGACTTTGGTCACTCCTAGACTCTTAATCAGTTTGAGACCTAGTAAAAGGGCCTCGTATTCAGCCATGTTATTTGTACATCTGAAGTTAAGCCTATATGCATGACCTAGAGCATGGTCATTTTGAGTATTGTGTATCCATACCCCTGCTCCTGCTCCTAGCTTATTTACCGACCCATAAAATTCTAAATATCACAAGGTCTCTTGATCAATGTTTCTTTCAATGGATTTACAGATTTGTTCATTGGGCAGGTCTAGTTTTGGTGATTCTTGTGATCTATCACCAGACTCTGTTGGTTTGATTACATTAGTGATCTTTTGATCTGGAGCTGTGGATTGTTCATTCATATGCCTGGTTTCTGTTGTTTCTAGGAGCTTGACCTCAGTTTTGGGACATATATCAGCATTGTATAGTATGAATGAGTCCCTGTCTGAATGAATGGAGTAGATTAGGAAGTTTTGGGGCTTCTCCTGACTGCTGACCACATATTTCACCAGTGTTTCTCGGTATAGTCTCTTTGGCTGGCCGAAGACTGAAATTGTGGCATATGACATGTCTAGTTGCAGAGATCCTTGGAGTTTGGCACCCCATGATCTTGATAAGAGCATACCATATTTGGGTGGAATGTCAGCTACTACTACATCCATTAGAATTGTTTTGGCTGGAT
>APFE030169361.1:286720-310495 GCA_000404065.3 Pinus taeda
TATTTTACAGCAGGGGGCTTCTCAAGGCTATATGCAGATAGCATGACCAACACAGTTTCATCAACATGCTCATTTGTGGTGAATCCCAACACAGAGGTTATCATGTCCACCAGTAGCTTGCCTACCTCATTGAAACTTGTATAGGAAAAAGGAGGTGGCCCAGAAGGTTGGCAGTCTGCCTTCATGAAATTTTTGGCCACTGCAACAATGTCTGTGCTGGAGAGCTTGGAGCCCTCATCCAGCAAGTACTTAATGGAAAAAGGGTACAGCAGCTGGGTTTGTTTGTAATTGAGCATCTGATTTATGGAGTCTAGTGTTATGTAGAAGAGGATGCTCCCGGATGGAGACTTTACAACTCTGAGCTTGTGGTCATAGTTTTCTGCACAGAGGTGAATGACTTCAGGAAAGACATTTACAGATGGCAGGAAGTAGGTGGGTAGATTGGACTCCCAGATGCCATACATGTCACTGTTATCCAAGTGACTATTTCTCAGCTAGTAGAAGGTCTGTAAGTGGTTCCTCTCTGCCAAAAAATCTGTAATGAGTAAATCACTATCTACCAGTGGCATAGCTTCAGGTTCTTTATTGGGGGGATTAACAGGAGCTACATCCAGTGCAGACGGGGTGGCCATGTTTGATTTCAACTGGATGTTTACTTGAGTTTAGGATTGGTGCAAAGGCTGAGGAATGCCTGCTAAATTGTGTTTCGCAGTGAGCAGCTTGAGAGTATAAGGAAACTCTTACAGGTTTTGATGAACTGAGGGGCACTCTGTTGGCAAAACCAGAGTGTGTTTGAGCTAATTAGCTGGTTTTTTAAGGGAATTTCTGATATCAGGGATGAGGGAGCAGTTTGTATTTGCTTTTAGCCAGTGGCTCGGCTTCTCCAATTCGTTTTTATGGTGAAATCGCAGAAGGCCACGGGTTTCTTGTAGAGCCTTGTGGTGCAGGGGTTTTACCAGGTTTTTGAGTGTTTTTAGTGGACAATTTATCAGTGAGGATCTTTTGCAGAGTTTCTTTACAGGAATTTAGGAGAACAATAGGAGAAATGCGGGTAAAATAGGTCGCCTGCGGAAAATACCTGGATTTCTCGGTGCGGGAGGCGTCAAGCTGGATTAGTTGCAGGTACTTGGGTCGATGATGAGGGTGGCAACAACTTTGGTGGGTGAATTCTTGATTTCAACTGTTGAACGACATTTTTTGCATGTAGAGTGCTCCAGAAACGACGAATGAAAATGACAAATAACGGTCATTTCCCATCTTTTTGTGCATTTTTGGCCCTTTGGCGCCTTTTTGGTGATGACATCATGCTGACATCATCATGGGTCCAGGTACGACAGGGTGACGTGGCAGCTGACGTGGGTGGCCAGGTGGCGGTGACACAGTGGTAGGGCAGACGGGTGGACAGATGAGGAGGAGGTGACATGGAGGCGCGGTGACGGAAAGGCGATGTGACGTCATGCTGACGGGGGCGTGACGTCAGCGAAGGGGGACGGGCGATAAGTGGTTTCCCCGGAGGCCCCATAGGTGGTAAGCGGTTTAAGGGGGGGGGGGCTCCGAACAACGCGGGAGGCCGATGCGTGGCGGGGGTACGACGGTAATACCGCCAATCCCCTGGACGCAAAAGGTCAGGCACGTCGTGTGGAGAAATTACCGCCCATCGTTGGATTAGATTGTCCACGATCGGACGGCTGGCGGCCATCGTGATGCGATGGCGCATTAACAGAGGGGGACCCGCCTATCAAATTAATTGTTTTAAATAAATCATTTGCGGGGGTGGGTTTTAACCTTATGTTTCGGGTAGGTTTAATAATGTTTTTAATTTAAAACATTATAAACACAAATTTAAGGGCGGAAAAGGGGTGGGAAGGGTTAATGAGGGCGGGGTTTTTAATTTTTTTATTTTTAACCATAGTTTTTTGACAAAAACCCATAGTTTTAGGGTGAATGAGGGTTAATATTAACCCCTGATGGGTTAATATTCCCCAAGAGAGGGCTATATAGCTATAGTGCTAGGGGGAAGCGTATTTACATAGAATTTTGGGATTTTTACATAGATCTTTATAGGATTAGGAAAGGGGGAGTTAGGGAGCTAAATAATATGTTAGTTGTTAATATGACATTGTGAGGTGAGTGAAGGGGTAAAGACTAAGTTTCAAGAAGTAAAACTTAGGAATGGAGGGTGAGGGAATTGAGAATGAAGTTTTTTACACAAAAAATGTGGCTTCTTTTCCTTGATTGAACTTCATAGTTTGACCTGGTACTTGGTCATGAACTGAAGTGGAACAGGACACTTGAGCAGATCCCAAGGTCCTTGGGGATGTTAGTAAATGATGTTTGGGGGAAAATAGGGGAAATTAAACATGCTTCCAATGTTATGTCCTTAAACCTCTGCTTTGATGCCCATATCCTGAATGGAATGAATCTTGTACTTGATAAGCCAATTGGTGATGGCCCTTCCTTTCTGCAACCTTGCACTACTTACCCATCCTAGTAATCTTAACATTTTTTCTTCATTTGAGGTGGGTGAACTTTAATTAGCAAACCCTGATTGTTCTCTTTTTCTTTTGACTACCCTCCTATCTAAATGTACCCTTATTTCTTCCAAGGACCCAGATTAAGCAGTTGGGCTCCTTCATTTCTCTACCTAGCTAGTCATCTGCTAAGCTTGAGCTGTTTGGACAGGAAACATTCTCTATTCTGCAACAAGCAATTTAAACATGACATGGTCCAATTTAGACTATTGGGCCATCCATCAAGTGTGATTAGCAGCAGTATTTGTAGAGTATGATACTGCCCCTAAGATAGTAGTGGCATTTTGACTGGCCACTTTCCTGGTCTTTAGTTTGGGGTTCATTTTCACTTTTCTCTTTGACCATTTGATTTTCTTGCCTTTTGATTATTCTTTTAAGGCATACCCTTTTTTCATTTTTTAATTTTCATAGTATGTACACAAAATATGGAACCTTTGCAGCCTGCAATGATGAACATATTTAGCCCTTTGACTGTCAATCATGAAAGATGAAACCTATTGGTATAGGAACCTAACAAGTTCCACTGAGGTACTTTGACTGGGTGGCCAATTTAGTGCCTATAAGGAAGGAAAATGGAGAAATAAGGATATGTGTGGACTTTAGAAACTTGAATAGGTCTTCTTAAAAGATAACTATCCGTTACCTAAAATGGATCATGTGCTGTAGAAGGTAACATGATCATTCAGAATTTCAATGCTGGATGGATTCTTTGGGTATAACCATGTGGGTGTTGATAAAGAAGATTGGAAAACGTCTGCATTCACAAGTCCTTGGGGAACCTTCATGTATGTCCGAATGCCTTTTGGGTTTATGAATGCAGGTGAAACATTTCAGAGGGCTATGGCCATTGCATTTGTAGGTGATAAGTTTGTAGTGATATACTTTGATGACATCATTATTTTCTCTAAGTCTGATGAGGAGCATTTGGACCATCTTAAAAAGACTTTTGAGAAATATAGAAGATTTGGGCTTTCCTTGAATCCTAAGAAGTCTATTTTTTCTCTAGAAGGGGAAAATTGTTGGGGCACATTGTTTCTAGAGATGGAGTGAAGGTATACCAAGCAAGGGTGCAAGCTGTGCAAAAAATACCCCTGCCCAGGAGTAAGAAAGACATTCAAAAATTTCTAGGAAAAATAAAATTTTTAAAGAGATTTGTGTCTAATTATGATGCAATTGTAAAATAAATTACCAATATGTTGAAGAAGGAAATTGAAGTGCATTGGACCAAGGAAGCTAGAGAGTCATTCTCCAGGATTAAAGAATCATTACAAGAAAATCCAGTTTTAATTAGCCTTGATTATCAAAATCCTTCTCAAGTTTTTTCATTTGCATCACCTAATTCAATAGCTATTGTTTTGTTACAAAAAATGATGAAGAGAAGCAGCAAGCAGTTGCTTTCTTTAGCAAGATTCTCAGAGATGCTAAAATAAAGCACAATATTCTTGAAAAATAGGTATGTGCTTTGGTGAAATCCCTAAAGGCCTTCGGGACTTACATAAAGTCCACAAAGCTAGTGAAAGGGTAGGGATTGGAAAAGATGTTGACACAGTAAAATTTTCAGGCATTGGGAATCAACTTGCTAACACCCACAAATGAGGAAATAATTAAAGAATGTGAGGAAAAATCAAATCCCTGTATGAAGATCAGATATAAGTTTTTATGTTCATAATGGTACAAGCACATAGTATGTTATTTATGTTTTTTCTCTTGTCCTAAATCCTTGGATAGAACAAAATATAGAGCATTAAAGATCAAAGCACAACCATATGTGATTGTTGAGGGACTATTGTATTGGAAGGATCCTGCAGTAATTTTATTATTATGTTTAATAGAGGATGAATTTACAGAGACCATTAAATATTATCATGAGAAGTTATGTGGTGGGCATTATAGTTGGAAGGCTACTGCACATAAAATCCTCCAGGTAGGGTTTTATTTCCCCACCTTATTTTTTGATACATATAAGTTTGTTAGAAGCTATAAGGAGTGTCAAATTTTTATTCAGAAGAAGAGGCTAGCTCCCTTGCCTTTGATCCCAGTCTTCATAGAAGAACCATTCAGACAATGAGGACTAGATTTTTTTGGAGAAATTAACCCACCTTCAAGTGGACAACACAAGTGGGTTCCCACAGCTATTGATTATTTCACCAAGTGGGTAGAAGCTATACCTACTAAAAGGGAAAATGACTAGGTGGTGATGAAGTTCTTAAAGGAAAATATTTTCAGCAGAATTGGTTGCCAAGTCAAAATCATAGCAGACAATGCTAAAGTGTTCAGTTCAAGTAAGTTTGTTTCTTTTTGTCAAAAGTATAATTTAGTTTATCTCATTCAAAAGCTTATCATCCATAGGGAAATGCATTGGCTAAATCCACTAACAAAACATTGATGAAGATCCTTAAGAAAACTATTGCAGAGAATCAGAAAGACTAGGATTCTAAATTAAAGTTTTCTCTATGGGCTGTCCGAGTGAATACAAGAAGTTCTACTGGAAAATCACCTTTTGAGTTAGTGTATGGAACTCAAGCTCTATTCCCATGTCAACTTGTGAAGCCTATGATTGCAATGATCTAGGAGGCAAAAGAAGAGCCCAATGCCCTAATAAGAAGGATGCATAAGGTAGTGGAGTTGAGTAAAAGAAGGGATAAGGTAAGAGATAATTTGACTATGTATCAATCAAAGATGAAGGGTTTTTTTTACAGAAAGGGCAAAGAAATTGATTTTAAAGTTGGAAACCTGGTATTAAGGTGGGATACTACAAGAGAAGGTAGGGACAAACATGGGAAGTTTTGATCCTCTCTAGTATGGCACATGCAGGATCATAGAAGCAACGAAAAATAATAGATTCTTCTTGGAGAATCTTGATGGTGAGACTCTACAATTGTCTGTCAATGGGAAGTACCTCAAACAATATGTCCAATTCTGAAGCACAAACATCCTGTCATTGTAGATACCAGAGTGAATTCATTGTACAAATTCCACAGAATTAAAATTGGCTAAGCAATATGTGACTCCATGCCCGAGGTGAAGGCACTGATCTGCAGTTCTTAGTGCTTCTATGGCAAAAGAACTATCCCCAGGTGGAGCTAGATGTTGTAGCATCCATTGTAATTTTAATTTTATTTACATTTTTATCACAAAAATGAAAAAAAATCAAATATTATATTCTAATAGGAAATAAAAGAGAATGCAGAAATTTGAAAGAAATGATTTATTTCATGTTATTGATGGCTTGCGAATGTGAGAAACCCAGGAAAAGATCTGAGCCATCCACTTGACAGGAAACAGATCCAATGGTAATCACGTGGATAACAAGAATGAATTTTAATTCAAAATCGAACGTGAGAAATTATAAAATTGAGTTAAAACCTCAGTTAATCGGGGCAGTCCACTGTAAGGCAACAGATCCGATGGTAATCACGTGGTTAACAAGGATGAGGTTTAATTCAGAAAATGGATGCAATGGTTTATAGAATTGGTTTAATCTGTTGTGGTGCAGATCAATCACAGCCACTCATCAAGAAGGGACGAGATTCGATGGATATCGCATCGAAAAGTGCACAAGTTTTATTATAAATTTTGGACCTGAGAAGTCGTTGAACTGCAATTTTGTTTCCTATCAAGTCCATGGGGAAGGCAAAGGTTTGTGGAAAAGGTGAATGCAATATGATTATGAACCAGAGTCTAAATTCCTTTGTTCCATGGTAACTGAAGGATTTCCATTTTCTCCGTAAATCAACCAATTCCATTGTTTTAGCAGAATAACTAAAATAAGAGGCAGATGACCGAAACTCCAAAGGAACGGTGATTGCTCAGGTTTCTTTGTGTTTCTTCCAATCATAACATTTCCGATATATATGTGGGCCCATAACTCACAAGTCCATGCACAGAGTTTTGTAAAACTGTTGTTGGCTATGTTAAAACATACTAGTTATTATCAGAACATCTACAGAGAAACTTCATCAACAGTTAAGCCACAGCTTTGAACAACGAGAAACCATCACCTTCTAGTTTATATTACTTCTTGTTATTTTGTTCTCTTGAGAAGAATGAGGTGTATTTTACCCTCCAATATAATATTTTGTAATGACTTTTTCCTTATATAGTTAGGAGATAGTTAAGCAGTTTGACAGTTTTGGCGATTACCAACTGTCCCTTGAAGTATAAAAAGAGGGAAAATTATAGGAAAAGGGTTCAAATTTTGAAGCATCTAGAGACTAGGCTATTGAATTCTTGATAAAATTGATGATTAATGAAATAATTAGGAGTTTTCCACACATTGTTTGGTATGATTTGTAATTTCTCTGTTATGTGTCATCATATGTCTTTTTTTCTTTAAGTATGGTAATGAAGCTACAGGTCTTTCTTTACCTATGTGAATGAAGTTAAAACTCCTTAAAATAGCGCTCCTATACTTAAAGCCCCTACTTCTACATTTTTTCTAAGTTACAGATAATAGTTTCTATGAAAAACAACATATTGTCTCTAACTTCCGAAAGTGTTATAGATAATAGTTTCTGCAAAAAACAACATATTGTCTCTAACTTCCGAAAGTGTTATAGATAATAGTTTCTGCGAAAAACAACATATTGTCTCTAACTTCTCAAAGCATTCTTCACTCAGCATTTATATTCAACAATCAAATGGAATTCTAAGACTTTCATATCACCTAAGTATTAAGGGTTAAAAACTAGGTCTTTTAGTTCCTTCATTTGAGGATACACCATACAAATAAGTGACATGAATAATAAATATTAATGTCTTAAGCACAATTTCTACACAACCAAGAAATTGGTTTCTTAAGGGACAAAAAATCCGACCATATCTTGTAATGCATTGGCAAGAATTACCACTCCTCAAACTCTCAATATAGAAGGACATATCAAGAAGAAAAAGGTAATAGTGTTGATTGATTCGGGCAGTACCCATAATTTTATCCATTGTAAGATAGCAAAGGAATTAAATTTCTTCCTATAACCAACACCAGAGTGTCAAGTGATGGTTTCAAATGGAGGAACCATAATTTCTCTAGAAAGTGCCATATTATCAACCTATCCATGGGAGAATATGTATTGAATAGTCCAATTCTTTCCATTCCAATGGGTGGTGTTGATGTTATACTAAGAGTCCACTGGTTATAATCTTTAGGTACGATAGCTTTTAATATTCAAGAACTTTTCTTGAAATTTTTTTGGGAAGCAAGGGAAGTTGAATTAAGGGGTATTGTAAGGAAACAAGGAAATATAATTAGCTCTAATAGCATGACAAAAATTATAAAGAAAGAAAAATGAGGTGTAATTACACAATTATGCTCACTAGAGGTTCAAACATAAAAATTATCTATTTCTCCAGACCTCCAAAAAGTCTTGGACAATCATTCCAAGGTATTTGGGACTCCCAAAGGCCTCCTACCTATTTGTGATCATGATCATGCTATTCATTTGATTCCTAGAAGTATTCCTCCAAACCCCAGTCCTTACAAATATCCCTATGCCCAAAAGAGTGAAATTGAAAGTATGGTTGCAAAAATGTTAGAGGCTGGTATAATTCAACCTAGCCAAATTTGTTTCTCTACTCCAATAGTATTGGTGCACAAGAAGGATGGATCATGGTGCATGTGTCTAGATTATAGGGAACTCAACAAACTCACTATTAAAGAAAAAATTCCCATTCCTTTCATGGATGAATTATTGGACTAATTACATGGAGAAATTTACTTCACCAAGTTGGAACTTTGTTCAGGATATCGTAAAATAAGAATGAAGGCTAAAGACGTTCTGAAAACAACATTTAGAACTCATGAAGATCATTATGGATTTTCGGTCATGCCTTTTGGCCTTACCAATGCACCTTATACATTTCAAGGTTTGATGAATTCCATTTTCAAAACATTCCTTAGAAAATTTGTGTTAGTATTTTTTGATGATATACTAATCTACAACAAGTCTTGGAAGGATCATGTTGACCATGTTTACAGGGTTCTCAAGCTATTAGAGGAGAAACAATTATATGAAAAAACCTCCAAATTTTTCTTTGGAGTACAAGAGGTGGAATATATTGGTCATATTGTATCTCAAGAGGGTGTTAATGTAGACCCTAACAAGATTAAAGCCATTAATGAATGGAAAATCCCCACATCCATAAAGCATTGCGAGGATTTCTCAGGTTGATAGGGTATTATTGCAAGTTTGTTAAGAATTATGGGAGAATTGTAGAACCTCTAAAAACATTACTAAAGAAAGATGCATTTTCTTGGACTCCAAAAGCAACTAAGGCCGTTGAGCATCTTAAAGAGCTCCACCAGGCTGACTTGTCCTTTCCTTGTCACAATGTGCACCTGCAATCACCCCAAATGAATGAAATGAAACCTCTCACAACAAAAACATAATCGTATAATCACTCTCGAAAGGAAAACCCATTGCATATGGAAGGATGTAAATACATAGAGGAGTGGGGTAAGTTGGGAGTCTTATCCAATTACCAATCTAAGGTTTTAGATATGCCTTTGATGGGAGGATGGGATCAAAGGGTAAGGGATGGAAACTCCAAAGTAGGATAGGATAGGATCTGAATGTTTTATCTGAGGTAAATGGTTGTAACAAATTTTGGAAGCTTCTGGAAGAGGAAGCTTCCATAATTTCTCTCTTTTTCTTGAATTTCTAGAACCAACACATGTGCAAATGGGAGCAACCTGTAGGTGATCAATGAAATCCACAATTGAGAAACATGTAGGTGATTAATGCAGCCCATAGTAGAGAAATATATAGGTGAACATTGTCCAACAAGAGATCAAGGAGCGTTGGTCCTAAAATTGGCTCAGATGATGCAGTTTCAGGAAAAAAATCTGGGGAGTAAAATAGGCATGCTTAGGGATTTGTGTAAGATGATGACAAGGGGGAATAGGATGTTGATTGATCCCATTATGAGGACTATTGATTGGATGTGAAAAAATATCATATAACACCGTTTATCATATCGACACTGTTATAGACATATTTGGGCACTACAACCCCAATCACATATGTCCATAAACCAAGGGCTTATTAAACCCTAAAAGTGTTGTTTCATATCCTAAAGGATCAAGGTCAGTTGATTACATCATTTCCCAGAAGTTCTCCCTGAAAAACTACTCAGAACTGGTCAACATTGGACCATCTCACCTGCATGCATCTCTATTATCGGGAAATCTAGTGTCTATGCACAGCTACCAGTCCCACTAAGATGGGTAGCTATCTTAGAAACAAACATATTAAAGTTAATTTCGCTTTATTTTACGAGAAATAGATAGGAGAGGAGCAAAGCATACCAACCTTGATCTTTCGCTTGGTTCTCTGCTTGTTCCTTCTCCCCCTTTGACAGATCTTTTCCGCTCCTCCCTTGACCACTCCGCTTCAAAGAGTACCTGTAAAGTCAAAGCAGCATAATACCTTCAAAGTGCAGACATCTACAATCATAAACAATATAGGACCAAATATATATTGACCACACACATGCATATATTAGTAAACATACAAGAATGCGGAGGAAAACTTGAATAGCTTTATTAATATAGAGATTATAAGAGAGGATTACAACCCATTGATCTGACCCAACGTCATCCTCCCAGCATGAAAGAACTTCTTCACCTCATGAAAATCTTAGATCACCCAACACTATGATATTCCACTAGGAAACTAACAACACTTCCTTACAAGATACAAGATTCCAGCTTTTGGATCTCTGGGATGAGGGATCCATATATAGAATTTTGATTAGTGTCCTCTCTTTGATAGTTCTTGATTCCACTTGGAGATTGATGATTTCTTACTCATCCCTGGGTGAATTCAGAGAGGCAAGTGTCACAGGAGAAGTTTATGGAAGATTCCATGATCATCCACCTTGCAAACTATCTCTGCCATTTTTCTACTCTCACCCATCGCACCCTACAGAAGGGATTTTCAATATGCATCGCACTTTTTGTACTGAGCAGGTAAGATGCATCACGCCCTTTGCACTGAGCAGTCTGTATGGTCCAGTTTTGACCAATTTTGAGTAGTTTTCTGTGGAGAACTTCTGGGAGATGATGTAATCAGCTGACCTTGTTCCTTTAGGGTACGAAACAATACTTTTAGGGACTCAGAAGCCCTTGGTTTATGGACATATGTGATTGGGGTTGCAGTGCCCAAATATGTCTATAATAGTTGCCCCTAAAGTGTGAGGTTGAAAATCTTTTGATGTCAGGTGAAATGGTTTATCATGAGGATCCGAGGTTTTTTCGAACTGGAAGGCAACCTGTAATAAGATACAATACAATAAATTATCTTCATAACATTTTCATGATCCAACTGAGGTGGGCATTCCCATGCTCAGCTTTATAAATTCATTTTCATGTACATAGGATAGAAAATCGTCTGTGTGGCAGACTGATGATTCTGGTAGAGCCATCATCCTTTGATTTAGATGATCATCTATGCAGAAATGATGTACATTTGATGTCTTTATTATCCTGAATATATTGCATCCCGGATGGATGAAACTAGATCTAGGGTATTCAAACTTTTCCAATCTTCGCCTGAAGTACAAGTCGATCCATGTGAAAAATGTTTTGGAGTCGAACATGGAAAGACATCACCTGATTACTAGCCAATGATGTAAGCTGTTAACAGGTGCAACAGGAATCACTGATAATGATGATGACCCTCAAGGTACTACAGTACAATTCGCATGGTGTGAAAATGGGACTTGGCGTCGAACACCATGCAAAATCTTTCGGTCGAAGGCCATTAATGTAAACCTGTCACTGGAAGTGAGAAACTTGCCATTGAGGCATGCAAGCTTCAAAGTACTGAAAGGGTTTTCCCTAGGTCGACTTCTTGGATAATGAGCTGATGTCGACAAGAAGAGACTCATCGTAGGAGGGCCTTAATGAATCCCACATCTACGACACGGAACGGAGCAAATGACTTTGTGGAGGTGAAAACGATCTGATGATACAGGGTTTAGGGTGGCAGTCATGAATAAATGAAGTGTGAAGGTATTGCAGCAGATGAGACACAAGATGGGTTGGTGAATTCTCTGATCGACTTCTCTTGAACATATCGGTGACACTGAAATGGATTTGTAGCGTTAACCCCAAAGAGGGATGGTACGGTGGACCAATGGTAATATGACCGATGAACGGAATAACCCAACCCAACTCAATCATGGTGATGGAGTAAAAGTGTCATGTTCAAGAGTGACTTTGCTACCAATAAAGTTTCTTCAAGTTTTCTTCCCAGTTTTTCCCCAGTCATTGTTGACCAGTACCTCTTTATTTTTTTCAAGCTTGAGGAGGATAACATATGCTTGTTCTATAATTTTCCCTTCCGGAAAACCCGTCGCTATTTTTTAACGAGCCTAGTGTCAGTGAAACTCATTCTCGTTTGCATGGACAAGTTTGTCGCTATTGGTTTTAACGAGTTTAACGACAAAGATAACTCAGTCCTTTTTCAATTTTAGAGAGTCTGAAAAGGGATAGAAAGGAAACCCCAGTAATCCTTTTTCATCATATAATCCCTTAATTCCAAAAAAGTATAAAATAATACGAAAGGGATGATTTTTTGATAGTTTTAACGAGCCGAACAAAACAAGCACTCGATATTTTTGTGTAATAATCCCTCAGGTCCAAAAAGATTAAAATCTAGAGGAGGGATACCACTCTTGGTAGCTTTAACGAGCTGGAGAGGCCAACTGCTCGGAAATCTTTTCATATTTTATGAGTCAGGTGAAAAGAGCTTAAAGAAGACTTGTTTTTGAGGAATAAGTGATATTTTTCGGGTAGCTATTGATTCCATGTAAGGTTTGGAATTTTCCAATCATGGCAGTGTCACAAGGATGGCTAACAGAATCACTCTTCGCAGTTGTTCCTCAAAATGGTAAACAATCAAATGGAGGCGTATGATTGGGCAAACAGAGTGGAGGTGATGGTAAGAACACGACCAGGGTTCAGAAGCTGATAATAATGCATTCGCAATGGTTATTTACCGGACATTGGTTCATTTTTTAATGATCTTAAACTCTGGGGGAACATTTGCTCATTGCTTAGGTTTAATTTTTAACGAGCTTGAACTTCGCATAAAAACTGCTCGTGCCAGTCATATAATAAGGATGTCTCATCGATAGGTTTAATTTTTAAGGAGCTTGCACCATTTGAAACTTTGCTCCGCTCCCTTTCAGATGCAAGCTAGGAACGCCCAACTACTGTCCTAGGGGTTAATTAACTACTGAGGTTAGGTAAGAAAATTTTTCCTTTACTTTGCCGGTGCCATTTGGCCCCTACGAAGGTGAACGGTTGATTTGACCACTCACCTAACTTAAGCAGTTGAAGTTAGCAGAACTATGGGGTTAGCATTACGCTGGGTCCTTTTAACTTGCACACAAAAGGGTTTGCATGCCTCCATGTTACCAAGAATAGTGTCCACTCAGAGCTGTTATTCCCACTAAGACTGGTAGCTATCTTAGAAACAAACAACTAAAGACTACTTTCATTTTCCTTTATGAAAATAGATAAGAGTGGAATAAAGGACACCAACCTTAGTCTTGCGCTTGGTTCCTTACTTGATTCCTCTCCTTCCTAATAGATCTTTTCCTCTTCTTCTTCATCTACCCAACTTCAAAGAGCACCTTTGGAATCAAGGTAGCATACTACTATCGAAGAATAAAGATCTATATTCATAAATAATAGAGGACCAGATATGTATTAACCATACCAATGCATATACATTCAAACATACAAGAATATGGAGGAAAACTTGAATAGCTTTATTAATATCAAGAATAGCAAGAGGATTACAAGCAATTGTTCTAACCCAGCATCATCCTCCAGCAAGAAAGCCCTTCTTCACCTCAAGTAAAGATTAGATCACCCAACACTATGAAGTTTCACAAGAAAACCAACAACACTTCTCTACAAGATACAAGATTCCAGCCTCTGGATCTCTGTGATGAGGGATCCATATATAGATGATTGTAGGGGGTGAGTCATATTCTGGGGTTTTGATTGGTGTCTTCTCTCTAATAGTTCTTGATTCCACTTGGAGACTGATGATCTCTTACTCATCCCAGGTCGAAAACAGAGAGGCAAGTGTCAGAGGGGAAGTTTCTGGAAGATTCCATGATATTCCACCTCGCAAACTGTCTCTGCCATTTGTCCATTCTCTCCCATCGCACCCTACGGAGGGGAAATTCAGTATGCATTGCACCCTTTACACTAGGAAGGTGATATGCATCACACCCTCTGCACTGGGTATTCAGTATGGTCCAGTTTTGACCATTTCTGAGCAGTTTTTAGTGGAGAACTTCTGGGAGATGATGTAATCAGCTGACCTTGTTCCTTTAGGTATTGAAGCAACAATTTTAGGGACTTAGGATCCCTTAGTTTATGGACATTTATGATTGGGGTTGCAGTGCCCAAAAATGTCTATAACACTCGAGGTATAGCGAAGTAGAGTTTCCAGGTTACCCTTCAATTTGCAGACAAAACATTTGTTATATTGGGCAAGGCCTACCTTCTAACGGAGTTATCTTATTTCGGTCTAATCACATTTTCCTAAACGGATGGGTGTATCAGACTAGTCATATATCCTCTGCGGAAACCTACCCTATACCTGAAGTTTTCCTGCTGAGGTAGACCAGGGTGCATGCCCCCTGGGTTTCAGTCATGGCCACCGAATTACTTGCGTTCTTCAGGTGGACGAGCTAGAGATTGATGAGAAATTCCTTGCATGCAAAGACCAGTTAGGGATGGAATTTGACTATTAGCTATGTGTGAGCCGGGGAGTGAAAGTTGGTCTATGAGTTGGACCACTCAACCTTCGTGCGGAAAACACATTACTCGAAAGAGTGAGGAGACAATGGCTCCCATGCTATAAATATAGTCGCGCCCAAGGAGAAGATTATAATCTAAAGGTCCTTGGAATATCCTTACTTTCAAATACACAATTTTCCCTCTCAAATTTATAGGCAAACTTGGAAGGATCCGTAACGGTCGACTGGTTCCTTTGTCGAGACCTGTTAGATTTCGCATCTCAGGCAAAAGCTATGGTGAACCAAGTGCTTTCCAAGCAGTTGAGGAAAGGATACTCACAGAAGCCATTCATCTATGATGGTACCGACCATGACCATTCTGTAATCTTGTACAATGATTCAGAATGGTACATTAGATGGTAAATGGGGTCTTCCTAGTAGATTCCAATCGAAGGAAACAACTAGGTTGCTCGGAGGTGGGACCAAATAAACGGTCAGATATGACACCAACGAACTTCCTTCTTGTGGTAAAGGAACGGGTAGATTTCCCCCATGTTCATCGGAGTATGTGTTTACGAAAATAATTTGAAGGGTGTCATTCTCATTCTCTTCGATGACTGTATCATCTGAAGATGGACCTTCTGAAGACAAGACCGGGTCGACTGCCGCCTCAACCTTTTGACTTTCATCTGGTATGGATTCAGAGGGTTTATCTTCAATGATAGATGCTTTGACCGACCACAAAGTTGTGTCAGTCAAATTTTCAACTAGTGATGGACTCGGAAAGAGTTTCTTGTACCCAAAGGGAAGCCATAGTGGTGAAGCAGGATGGTTATCCAAGACTCTTTTAGCTTCGTCTAGGAAGGGACAATGGTGGACTTCGTTTTCACTAGTTGATGGTGTACTCTCAACATGATCATCACAGGTTGATCACACCAGATTGTGCAAACGAGGAGACCAGTCCCTTAAGATCTGAGGGATGCAAGGACAATCTCGATGATAGTGGTCTCCTTTGCAAATGACACATGGAGATTTAGGCTTGGACGGTGTAGTGTATGGATTTTCGCTAGATGATGCATGGTTGCCCCTATTTTCCTTTGGATCCTTCTTCTTTTTCTCCTTTTTCTCCTTCCCTTTCTTCTTCTTCTCAGTCACTTGGTCTTTAGCTTTACCAACTTCACCAAGTGAAGAGGAAGGAGGGGAGGGAGAAACAAGCGAAGCAGAAGGTTGGGGGGTAACTCTAGCATCATTTAATTGTTGACTTGATTACTCAGGAATCATGGCGGTCTGAATGACAGAGGTCAAGAAGATCCATACTGGCAAGCCAATTGTCAGTCCTGGGAGGGACAATGTGGCCATATGAGGTGCACCAACATCTCCCCAAGAGGAGAAAGGACTAGGATTTCCCTCAAGGGGGAATCTTTGGTTGGTGAACTCCATTTTGCTCAACCTAAGACCAACGAAGGAATAGTGACGTTATTCTGATTAAAATAAATTTTAGATGCTTTGACACAACTTGCTTTTTCAATTTTTAAGAGTCGAGAAAAAGCTAAAGATGACTCTAGTCACCTTTGATTTTTAATGAGCCTGAAGTGACAAGTGCTCAAATGAACCTTTTCCTTTAAGGAGCCTGAAAAGGAATGAAAGAGACTACTCTGGAAATCTAGACAGAGGGATTACCAAACTAATCGCAAAACTGCAGAATACTTTTTACGGTACAGTAGTCAATCTTCCCGAATACTGTGTTCAGTGCATTGTGATCGATAGGACGACAGACACGACTTCCTAAGGATAAAGGATATAGCTTATTGTGGTCTCCCAATATATACTCGACGTTATGTGGGAGCACAAGTCTGTACTAGCACTTGTTGTCTCAAAGAGGAGGAATCACCCAACCAACAATGAAAGCGATAGTTACCAGGCTTTACGACGGTGGAATATGTCTCTAGCCTAGACTTCTAAATGTTGTGCATTAGGTTCCAAAGCGTTTTTATGTTCATTGAATTTATTTTGTAGTTGATCTTTCTTAAAAAGTTTGCCTTTCAGGTTTACTACGTGATGTAGATATACAATTCCTAAAATGCAATCTAAAATTATAAAGAATTGTTTAATCTTATTTTTGTAATGAAAATCCTAGCTACTAAGGAAAGAGAAGTAGAATTCTTTCAACAAAGAGCAGAGAGAACACACTAGATGCACTATCCTAAATCAAACCAACAAGCAGTCTAAATGCAAATGCACATGCATGTATTTGTTATCTTCCTTTCGTCTTCTGAGTAGTTTTCTGTGGAGAAATTCTAGGAGATGAGTAATCCGCTAACCTTGTTCCTTTAGGGTATGAAACAACACTTTTAGGGACTCAGAAGCCCTTGGTTCATGGACATATGTGATTGGGGTTGCAGTGTCCAAATATGTCTATAAAAATCTCACCTATTGCACATGGGGGGTGCGATGCATACTGAAAATCCCTTCTGTAGGGTGCAATGGGCAAGAGTAGACAAATGGCAGAGGCAGTTTGCTAGGTGGAAACTAAGGGAATCTTCTAGAAACTACTCATATGACACTTGCCTCTCAGAATTCACCCAGGGATGAGTAAGAGAAAATGAAATCTCCAAGTGGAACCAAGAACTATCAGTGAAATGACATTAATCAAAATCCTAGAAGCTGAGTCACCTTCCTACAAATATCTATATATGGATCCCTCATCTTAGAGATCCAGAGGCTGCAATTTTGTATTTTGTAAGGAAATGATGTTGGTTTATCTGTGAAGCATTGTGTTGTTGGGTGATCTAAGACTTTCATGAGGTGAAGAGGGCTTTCATGTTGGGAGGTTGGCGCTGGATCAGACAACTTGGTTGTAATCCTCTCTTCTACTACTTCTATCAATAATGCTATTTCAATTTTCCTCCATATACTTGTATATCTCTGAATCTTGTATTTGTTTATGCATGTGTATGGTTAATGTATATCTAAACCTACATTGTTTATGATTATAGATCTCTATGCTTTGATGGTATTATGCTGCTTTGACTTTACAAGTGTTCTTTGAAGCGGGAGAAGTGAGAAAGGAGTGGTCAAAGCTCTATCAAAGGAGAGATGAAACAAGAAAGGAGCCAAGTGAAATACTAAGGTTGGTACTCTCTTCTTCTCTCTCATCTATCTCTCATAAAGGAAAACACAAGTAACTTTGGTTTGTTTGTTTCTAAGATAGCTACCCGTCTTAGTGGGACTAGTAGCTCTGAATGGACACTAGTTTTTCCGATAATAGACACTTTTTATCAAATAATTTAATAGGAGTTATGAAAACTCCAACCTTTGAAAAAATTATCTCCAAAATTATGTCATGCTAACCTCATCATTTCCACATGGTGCCATCTGAGTGGTGATGCTTGTCACCAAAATTTTCCCACTTTGGCCCTAAAAAATGAAAAAATAAGCTATTATGTGTCCATTGTATGACCACGTCATGCTAACATCATCTGCCTCGTCTACTTCTTGGAGTTGATTATTTGCTAGCATGTGTCCTTATGAGGAGAGAAAAAAGGTCCTTAGCGTCCTTGGTATGGTGATTATTTTCCTTTGTATTTCTCCTACTCCATGACCCTCATTACTTCTAAGAAAATCCAAATTTTAAGGAGTTACAAAAATATGATATTCCAACATCACTCTTCTCTGAGGTATTCTCCTATCGATTGCCTACTCTGATATTTAATTTTAGGTCCACATTTTAAATAAACTGCCGAGGTTGCTTATGCTCCGACCCTTGATATGCCAAAGTCTTGATATGATGCCTACTGTTCCTTTCAATATGGAGTTTTGATATGATCAACCCCAAATTTGAGCCCTTCCTTTCGATATTAGCCTCTCAATTTCAACTCTACCATTTGATTTCACCTCCAAAATAAACATCGGCCTTCCTTTCAATTTCCATTTGGTTTTTGAACTTCGACTCTTCCTTTAGTCAACTAAGAATTCATCGGTATTGTCTGCACAAGGGATGAAATATATAACCATTTTGAATAAATATAATATGACATGACATGTAACAACATCGACTCCAATTGAGGACAGTGCCTTGCTAGAAAGGTGTTGAGAACTTGACAATTAGTGGCTTTTTTCCATTGGGCATGGAGTCATTTTGATCAAGTACATAGAAAAAAAATGCAATAGGAACTTAAAGCATTACTGGTATGTACAATGGATAACTGATATACAATGAGTGAAAATGGACCTCTTTAATGCTAAAAATAGAGCTTGAGAAAATGCTGATTCACAGGAAGTTGAAGTACATCACCATACAAGGTGTTGTTTCATTTGGCTTCAGATATCTTGAAAGGTCCAAACCATAACGGATCAAAATTCCCAAGTTTTCATTTTTCCTCTCTCCTAACATCCCATCTAAGCACTAAACCTCGCAGCTGTAAGGGTCGATCCATTGCCTTTCTATCAAAAAGAGCCTTCACATTTTCCTGACATTTAATCATATTTTGAGTTACCTCCCCTCTGATTTCTTGCGGTTCTACCAATTGATTTATTCTCATGGTGAGAGAATTTGGCTCCTTCTCATCATCTTGAAGAATATTAGCCACTAGCATGGCTAGTTGGATAGGAAAAATGGCATCCCTTCCATATACCAATTCAAAGGGAGACTTCCTAGTTGACCTCTTGGTAGTGACTGTATTTTCCAATAAAGAAAATTTCAATTGTGAGACTCTATTGGTCTTTTTCAGAATCCTCACTAGAGTTTTATTTGAAGATTCAGCTAGTCCATTCCTCCATGAGTAGTAAGTTGTGGAGTAGCCCACGATGATTTTGTATTTTTGATAAAAGCTTAGAAACTTGGCTGACATGAACACTTGAGAGTTATTAGTGATAATTTTCTTTGGACAGCTAAACTAGGTAAGGATATTCTCCTCCACAAACTTTATTACCACTGCATAGGTTGAATTTCTGGTTGGGATGGTCTCCACCCATTTTGTGAAATAGTCAATGGATGTAAATATCCGATTGTGTTGATTGTTGGATGGTGGATGTATTTCTCCTACAAAGTTTCTCCCACATTGTCTAAAGTGATCCTCCACAAAAACAAGGATCAGGAGGAGTGGCACTAATTTCTACTTTTCTAGAAAAATTTGACATTTTCCACAGGATCTGACATAAGAATGAACCTCACGAAATAGCTTGGGTCAATAGAAACTTTCTTTAAGTATCTTATGGGATGTGGATTTCCAGTTGTAATGTCCTCCACAAACACAATTATGAAATTCATCAATCACCTTATGAATATATTCTTATACTAGGCATAAGAAAAATACCCATTAGGTCTTTCCAATACAACTGACCATTTGAGATAACAAACTTCTGATCTTGCAACCTCAACGTCGTGTATTTAACTTCATTAAAATTTACTGGGAAATTAGGTAAAAGAAAATAATGGAAAATATGTTTGTAACAATGTGAGGCGAGCCACTTCATCTGAAATTTCTAGTGTTGAGGATACAATGCTTTTCTTCTCTTCTTCTCTTCAACTTCCTCCTCCCTTTCCTATTAGCAAATTTATAACCAGGGCTTGAAAGTTAGCATTAGAGGATATTTTAATGAATCCATGAACCTTAATCAACTTAGTGGGTTTGTAATCTAGGTGGATATTGGTGGCCACCTTCAAATTCCACTTGGATCCCCACCTTTGTTTCTTTCAGTTTTTTAGTTTCCTTAATTGTAGCACAGTTTACTATTTTTAGTAGTTTTTTGGGGTCCTGAACTTCCGGAGCTATTTTGAGCCCCTAAATGACATTTTTTGGGAAAACTGGGAGCAACATGGGTCAATGAATAGATGTTTCTCTTCCCAAAGTTGTAGTCATTAGATAGATCTTTCTAATGAGGTATTGTGTGCATCAAACAGAGATCATATGCCAAAGTTACAACCCCAAGAAGTTGATGTACCAATTTACCCAAAACGAGGCCCATAGTTTGGTGCTTCATCTCCTAGGGTTAGGTTCTTTGGATGTTTAGGGTTGTCCATTGTTTCTCAACAATAAATAGGTCTTCAAGCCTCATTGTAAGATAGGTCAAAGGCATGTAACCGCCACATCTCTTCTCAAAGATAAGCTACCATCGCCATAGCTAGTTTATTTCCATTTATGTTTGTAAGCATATTTGAATATTTTATAGTAATGAAATGAAGTATTATTTCTGCTACATCTCTATATGTATGGTTATATATGTAATTTTTTTCATTTCTGTTTAAATCTAGATTAGTGGTATCAGAGTAGTTTACTTTTTCTCTATATTTCATTGCATGTCCCCAACAAGGTCAAGATATAAGGAGTTAGAGCTTGAACTAGTCGAACCTTTGCAATACCAACCTCGCAAATCTTGACAGCCTCCCATGATGGATGAAAAGAAATATGAGGGGGCAGAAGGTCCTATCAAAATCTTGTTAGAAGAGGCCCTCAAGCGACAAAGGAACGTGATGATGGACAACTTTTCCCAAATCCTTCAGCGGTTACCCAGGGGTGACACATCTACTTCCAACAGCTACTTTGGAAGTGTCACACCCTTTAAGGTACAAGTTAGCTTTGACATTCCCATATTTTACGGTCAAATAGATGCAGACACCATAGATAAATGGTTAAATCTGCTAGAAGGGAAATTTTCTATTCATGATTTTTCTGGCCTGGAAAGGATTACTTTCTCTCTTCTCAAAGCTGCCCCTCACATCAAGGATGGGTGGTAAATCTACTGCGAGTAGAAGGATGAAAGTGTGAACTCACTGTTTTCAACCGCACCCACTTGGAATTAATTCTAGGCTGCCATCAAGGAGAAGTACTACCCTGTCGAAAGCTATGAGGATCAATACATAAAGTGGACCACACTGTGGCAGGGAAGAGACCAAGATGTGCCGGAGTTTACCAATATTTTCGATACCCTACAAGGTTCATACTCAAATACTGCAGCTACCTGCACATGTAAATCCAAGATGAAATAGAAGTCCTAAATATTTCCTCACATAGCACGACATATCGATATGCTATCAAGATCGAGCAAAAGTTTAAATAGAGGAAGTGAGACTTTGGATTTGTGAATCCAAAGTAAGGAAAAGGTGCTCCCAAACTGTAGAACAAAGGACAAAGCCAAGGCAGGGTGGCCTAAGACAACCCACCAAAGCTGCAAGCAAAGAATTGTGTTACGAAGCCAAAAAAGGACACGGGAAAGTGGTGTGAGTTCCATAAGAGCTCCATTCACAACACAAGTGAGTGTCGGCCAAGCAGTCAATGGTGGTTGAGCTAAAGGTTTCAGAATTAGATGCATGTTCCAACTCTGAGTCAGAACTTGACAAGGGGAATGACAAATGGAAGTAGATTATTGATGCGGCACCCAATGCTACCATTGCAACCACAAAGATCCAAATGCAGAAACCTGAAGATCGAGAGGAGGAGCACCTCTTCCACTCCGAGATGTGGGTAAAGGGCTGCCCGCTATAGTTCATTGTCGATAGCAAGAGTCAAAATAACCTCATTTTGGTAAAGGTCATGAAGCATTGGGTTTACTGACTAGAGCACATCCACAACCATACATGATCAAGTGGCTTCACCAAGGATGAGATCTTTGTGTAAGTCAGCAATGTCGCCTTCCATACAACATCAAGCCCTTCACGGATGAGGTATTGTATGATGTTGCTCCCCTTGAAGTTTGTGATGTATTACTAGGACAACCATACTTGTGGAAGCGACATGTTGTGTATGAATCAAGGCACCATGCTGTTATTGTTACTTTGGGAACTAAGTTGTACAAGATACCGGAGGTAGCACTGCCTACGCCATCTCTTTGATTACTGCAAAGCAATGTAGTAAGCTCGTTTCCAAAACCGGGAAATTTGTTTACCTGATGATATGCCCTCAAGGAAAGAAGAAGACGGTGGCCATGACCTCCAGACAGGGCCCCTCCACACGACAACTACATATGGACAAGGTTGTGGAGGAGTACGAGGACATCTTCACCTCCCCCGCAGGGGTTCCTTTGCACTGTCAGGTCAAGCACTCCATCGATCTAACCCCAGGTGCGCCGCTACCCAATGGACCAATTTATCGTGCTCCGTTCTAGAGAATGATGAAATCAAGAGGCAGATTCAGGAGCTCCTGCAGAAAGGTCACATCCGTCCGAGTTCATCGCCTTGTGGGAGCCCGATCGTGTTGGTACAGAAGAAGGATGGCACTTGGAGTCTCTTTATTGACTATCGGGCGCTGAACAAGATCACTGTCCGTAACAGGTACCCAATCCCGCAGATTGACGACCTCCTGGACCAACTAAAGGGGGCGAAATATTTCAGCAATATTGATTTGAAGTCAGGATATCACCAAGTACCAATTGAACCCTCTGATGTGTGGAAGACTGCCTTCAAAGCCAAGGAGGGCCTTTTCAAATGGTTGGTTATGCCTTTTGGATTGATGAATGCTCCTACAACCTTCATGAGACTAATGGATGACATCTTGCGGCCATTCACCAACTCATTCGTAGTGGTACACTTGGATGACATTCTGATCTTCAGCCAGAGTTGGGAAGAGCACCTCCACCACATCTGACAGGTCCTCCAACAACTACGGCAACACAAGCTGTGTGCTAATTTGGAGAAATGCACTTTTGGCATGACCCAGGTTCAGTATCTGGGATACATTGTTGATGAATAGGGGGTGCATGTGGATCCAGCTAAGATCCAAGTCATTCGGGATGGGCCATCTCCAACCACTTTGACAGAGCTCCACAACTTTCTAGGTCTTGCCAACTTCTACCGCAAGTTCGTGTTGGGGTTTTCTCATATCACTTGGCCCTTGAGTCAAGTCACCAAGGGAGGATCCAAAGCAAAGTTCTTTTGGTCTAAATCTCAATAGAAGGCATTCATAGAGTTGAAATAATGCCTCTGCACAGCACCAGTGCTCGCGTTACCAGATTTGCAAGAACCATTTGAGATTGAGACAGATGCCTCTGACTATGCTATTGGGGCAGTCCTTACTAAACACGGGCATCCAGTGGCATATCTTAGTGAAACACTTTCAGACACAGTCCGGAAGTATCCCGCTTATGATAAAGAGATGTATTCCATTGTGTAGGCTCGCCGACAATGGAAGCATTACATTTTGGGGAACGAAACGGTCATCCACACTGACCATCGACCCCTGCAGTTCATACAAACCCAAGGGAAATTGCAGAATGATCGCCATCAGCAGTGGTCTACATACCTGCAACAATTTCATTTGAATATCAAATATAAGAAGGGAAGCACCAATAATGTTGTAGATTGCCTCAGTCGACCACCGATCATGGCGTTAACCACCGTGCTCAACTCTTGTGGGCATGAGAATTCTGACTGTCCACTTCTCTACAAAAGCGACCCAGAATTCGGCCACACATACCAGACACTCTTGGAGGGTTAGCATGTTCCATATTTTCACCTCCAGGATGCCCTTTTATGCCACCTGGGTCACCT